>LT669794.1:40447619-40682835 GCA_900128785.1 Arabis alpina | reverse complement strand
TTTCAAACTACAATAAAGAGGAATACTCACCTTGACTTGAAGGAGATGAACCTTGAAGTATTGGTAAACGGTAAACTCGTCCCTCTGAATGCTATTGATCATATATATGTATGCACTTACGTATTTTAACCTAACCCTAAAAATGAGAAGCCCATAGTGAACTTTCTAAACGACTGGCCCATATAAAAATATCAATATTTCAATAATATTTTCATTTACATGTTACGTGCTGTATAGTTTTTTATTTTCAAGAAGAAGATATGACGAAAGATAAGTTTTTACTTTTTAGATGTTATGTTCAAATCACACCTTTAGAGGTGTGATTTGAATGACTTTAATTTATAATTAGAAATGAATCTCAAGTCTCATAAAATCTATTTTCCAAAGGATTTTGTTAACTTTTGAATAACAGGGGATTTGATATGAGTTAAACAAATCATAAGTTGAATAACAAGGGATTGTATATTATTTTGATGTATTTTAGATAAATTCCATGTTCAATAACATAGGATTTTAACAGGGATTTTAAAACCACTAGTTGAATAACAGGGGATTTCAGAACTCTACCAAATCATTTCAAATTCCACATCCAATACACCCCCCTAAAGATTTTATTGTTCTTTTTAGGTACTCACGTATGTTACCGGAATATGCTGTGTAGAAGCTGCTATTCTTCTTGCCGCATATAATCTCAAGAATTAAGATTCCAAAGCTATACACATCTGATTTCATTGAGAAGATGCCTTGATTCACGTATTCCGGTGGCATGTAACCACTGCAAGATTAAGTGTATATTCTTAAATGAAAGATTCTTGAAACTTCAGTTCATAAGCCATTATATCAAAGGGAGATAAGAGTATTTTACAAAGTTCCAGCTGGCTTATCTGTCTCAGCTACACTTTGGTTGATGCGAAAGATCCTTGCCATCCCAAAATCTGCAATCTTCGGGTTCATATCAGCATCCAAGAGAATGTTATCTGCTTTGAGGTCACTGTGTATGATTTTGAGCCGTGAATCTTGATGAAGATATAGAATCCCACGGGTGATTCCCATGATTATGTTGTAACGTTTTGTCCAGTCTAACTGCAATTGCTTTGTAGGGTCTGCACATCTCGTATAGACTATGAGATCAAGAACTAAGGGTTCAGAGAATGTAAACTTATCATTTATTCTGACCTGAGAGGAAACAATTGAGACTGTTGTTTGGCACAAACTCGTAGACGAGTATCTTTTCTTCTCCTTTGACGGAAAAACAAGTAGTCTAACCAGATTGTTATGCTGTAGTCTCGCGACAACAACAACCTCATTCTTGAATTCTTTCTCACCTTGTTTTGATGTTCTTGACAACCTCTTTACTGCAACTTCGTCTCCATTAGCCAACGTACCTTTTAAATAACATCATGCAAAGTATATGATCAGCTAACTTTGTCTGTAAATCCAAGTTTATCGAGATAGGTAATGAACCAATTAGCTGAAGAAATGATACCTTGAAAACATCTCCAAATCCACCTCGGCCGATTTTGTTGCTCTCTGAAAATTTATTTGTTGCAGCTTCAATCGTCTTGAAATCATATTTAAGGGAGCGTACAGTTTTAATACCAGCTACATTTAATAAATGGTCTTAATTAGTTCTGTAGACTATGTACTATATGCTTAAAGCTAGAGGCCAAGCAAAAGTAAAGGAACAACACTCACTTTGATTAAGTTCAACTTCTTGATAAGATTTTCTCTTCCGATAAAAACGGCAAGCAAGAGATACAGAGAAGATGATGACGATGAGTACAATAGCAGCTATAATAGTTATCGTTGAGATTTTTCTGCTACCTGCAAAAGTAAAATATAACCATATAATCTATGAATCTTTAGGCAGGTTCTTGTGACAGTACTTAGTACTCAAAGTCACGAACTTTGCAAGGGCTTACTATTCTCTGTATTCAGTGGTTGACGTAGAGGAGTAGGAGGAGCAGGATGAGGTGATGGAGGGGGAGCCCACGTAAATCTTTCAAAAGCCTTAGAGAATACATGCAACTCCCACCGGAAATAGCAGCTTGGCCTCCTAACAAAAACTCCATGCTTCTTCTTACAGCATGACTGGTAGTCAATCACGTTTTGTCGCAGACAGTTGTCACAATCACCAGGCGAAATATCTGGCGTGCAATGCATCAATGCGTATATATTCTGGAACTTTGTCAAGGGTGCAACATCAGCTTTGTAATGGTTATTACTAGACGATGGTGTGCTTCTTGCTACCGAGGCTGCAGCAATCATACCACTAATTAATGTTTCCCATACTGTTGTGAACTCTGTCAGATTTGATTGGAGATCTGCAAATTGTGGCACGAGAAAAGGTGGGTACAGATCTGCAGATCCCGAGAAAAAAGTGTTGGAGTAGCGCACATGGCAAAGCGTGGGATCATCTGGCCATGAATAAGCGTCTGTCTGGTTTTCACAAGTCTTTAGCAAATCATCAGAAGCACTCTTGATACAATCAGAACAATCCTTTGCATCTGCTCCTGGCATGCACATCCCTGTTGCATAGACACGGTTTGGTTCTGGTCCGATCGAGCCGTTGTAGTAGAAGCCGTCTTGCGCTGTGACATTGGAAGGAAGAAAAGAGAGTATTTGTCTGAGATTTTCGTGCTAAGTACTGTTTGTTTCGAAAGTCCCATGGTTCATGCATTTCCATGCTGAAACTGAAGCAACCCCGAAGTTTATGATGACCAAACAGAGGATTAATAAGAAACTCCTCTGCTTCATTTGCCCTTAAAGATTATAGCAAAGTCTTTGTGTGTGTTTAAGCATCTGTTCGTTTCGATTCCTACTATTTAAACAGTAATGGAATTTTCCATGCAAGTGTCTAAATGTTCAATTCGTCAAACTGATGTATGATCGTTATGGGATAATTGATGGTTATAAGCATGAAATGAATGGTTGGAAAAAAAAATCTCATTGTAAAATTTGAAATTTCTTTGAGCCAAGAATATTTCAATCGATGATTCAGTTTTTTTTGTCTCTTGCTCAGTTCGTCAAACTGATATATAGTCATTAAACGAGAAAGAGGTTAAAAAATCTTGGTGTAGAGGAGACTGTAAAGAAGGTTATGAGAACAAACATGAAGACTACTTGACAAGTCAACCATCGTCTTCTTTCCCATTGTATTTGTCTAAAACCTCCAATATGTCCCAAACAGAGAATTGAATATTCAATTCTATTGTTACTTGGAAGCTGTGCGGAATTGACTAATTTTCCTTTAACTTTTTCTAGGAGACTTCGCATAATCAGTCCATTGGATGTGATGTTACCATATGAGACAGTAGTCTCCTTCTTTTACTTCTTTTATGGGCCATGTATTTTTACCTATTTGTCTTCAAAACCGTAAGGGAAAGAAAGCACTTTTTCATTTGGTAATTAGTCAAAAATAGAATCAACGATTTTTTTAACAAATAGTTGATATTAAGATGTCGAAATGAGTTTATTCGTAACTTTGATAAGTATCATACCTTAACTTTTTTAATAAAACATTACAACTCAACTGAAATTCCTGAAACATTGTTTACGTCAAATATATCCATTGGAACATCGATTTCAACGCGGATCAAGATCTGTAATGGTTACATCATTGATAGTGTGGGGATTGGACCTGGCCGTAGTAGATTGGCTATACTCGAAGCCATCTCTTTCCTGGTTGCGGCTACTAGAAAAGAAAAATCCAGGTTGTTGAGGATCAGATAAAACCATGGTGTCGCTAGTGAGCATCAGGTTGATTATCGATAAGTTGGGACGATCTGTTGGATTTTCCTGAACACATAGCAGCGCGATGTGGATGCATCTTTCCACTTCTTTACTCTGATAATTCTCAGCAATGATTGGATCCACGAGAACTAAGGGTGTTCTGTTTTTCCACAACCTCCAAGCCTGTGACACAATTTAATCAATCAAGAACTTACAATTATGGCAACATTTAGATAATATCAGAATTTCTTCTTTGGTACTCACATATGTGACAATATTCTCAGCTCCACTCTCTGAGTTGTGGAAGCTGCTATTCTTCCTACCGCATATAATCTCAAGAACTAAGACTCCAAAGCTATATACATCAGATTTCATGGAAATTTGGCCATGCATCGCATATTCTGGGGACATGTAACCGCTGCAAGAGTAGAGAACAAGAAAATTAAGTATTTTCGCGAGGAAAATATTCTTGAAATTTTAGTTCATGTATAGTTAAGGCCATCATGGGTAATGATATTTTACTAAGTTCCAGCTATCCTGCATGTCTTATCTCTAGTTTGCTCAATCCCAAAGATCCTTGCCATTCCAAAATCAGCAATCTTGGGGATCATATCAGCATCTAAAAGGATGTTACTCGCTTTGAGATCACGGTGTATGATTGTAAGACGTGAATCTTGATGAAGATATAGAATTCCTCGAGTGATTCCCAAGATGATGTTCAACCGTTTCATCCAATCTAACTGCCCTTGCTTTGTAGCGTCTGCACATACAAAGGTAAGAGGTAAGTATTAGCTACTTATAAATTTCAATATACAATTCCATGAATGATATATGTATCTAAGTTCCACACACCGAAGAGGAAGTAATCGAGGCTTTTGTTTGGGACAAACTCCTAAACAAGAATCTTTTCTACTCCTTCAAGACAAAACCCGAGAAGTCTGACAAGATTCTTATGCTGAAGTTTTGCGACTACAACCACCTCGTTCTTGAACTCTGGTGCGCCTTGATCTGATGCTCTTGATAATCTCTTCACTGCAACTTCTGTTCCATTAGGCAATGTTCCCTGAAATAAACATCAATGAGACAATATGATCAGCTTAGTTTAAAATCTTTAAGAGAATTAATGAACTAACTAGCTAAAGGAATCATACCTTGAAAACTTCTCCAAATCCACCTTCACCGATTTTGTTACGCTCTGAAAACTTATTTGTTGCAGCTTCAATTGTCTTCAAATCGAATTGTAGGGAGTGTACAGCTGCAGAATCAAATCAAAGACAAACTATATGATATAACCAACATCTAATCATCCAACTTGCAAATAAATGTTTTCAGTACCAGAGCCAATACATATGTTAAAAGCTAAGAGGCGAAAACACATTTGAACAACACTCACATTGACCAAGATCGATATCTTGATATGATTTTCTCCTCCAGCAAAGTATAGCATATCGTTTAGCAAGTAGTCCCAAGATGATGATGATGATGATGATAACAACAATG
The DNA here is from genome assembly GCA_900128785.1 of Arabis alpina. Taxonomy (NCBI): domain Eukaryota; kingdom Viridiplantae; phylum Streptophyta; class Magnoliopsida; order Brassicales; family Brassicaceae; genus Arabis; species Arabis alpina. The sequence continues at coordinate 40,677,603 of LT669794.1, read as the reverse complement.
GAAACCGAAATTCCCACAATAGTTCCCGTTGAGATTCTTTCGCCATCTGCACAAGTTTGAAAACAATACAAATGCTTGGATCTTTGACAGGTTCTTGTGATATTCATAGCTTTGTAAATGACTAACCTGTCTTGGTAAAATTGGTCTGGTTTGTCAGCGATGCTGATGTTGGAGAATGTTGAGAGGACGGTGATACGGCAGTGATATCACGGAAAGCACCGAAAAAAGGATGCAACTCCACCCGGAAAAAACAGCTTAGCCTTATTATAATTCCTCCTTCCTGCGCAAGGCAACACTTCTGATAGTTACTAACACTTTTTCGTAAACAGAGGTTACAATCGGCTGGCGACAGATCAGGAGTGCACTGCATTAGTCCATAGAGACTCTGTGAATCTGGCAAGGCCTCTACATCAATTGCTGATACAATTAAGTATCTTTGTACAATGAATACTAAGCAAAACAAGACTGAATAATACCCTTTATTCCTCCTGAATTCAAAGATCCAAAGTACTTAGCAAATTCTGGAGTGCTAACTCTCCTTACAAAGCAAAAGCTTAAACAAACACTCGATAACCATAAACAAAGATAGAGATAGGATCTTTATAGGCAGTGCCTCCTCCATGTGCATTCACCAACCTCCCATGTGCAGTCAAAGATCCGTTGTAACAGGCACCTGTGACGTGTCTCTTTACCTGGGACCTTCTAGAACTTCTTCTGCAGATGTCAGCCCAAGTCAGGCCCACTTGCAGACCTGCCTTGCTTCCCAAACTTCTTCCTTCTCCTGTATTGATGTACCAGAGGTGTCCTCTCACTTACTTCTGTAACAATACCTGCCGCTTTAAAAAGAGCCTTGTCCTCAAGGTCGAATTCTGGAAACTGTTCTTGGATAACTCCCACCCATTCCCACGTGCTATCACAGTCAGGTAAACCCTTCCACTTGATGAAAACCTCCTGTTGACCAGAGAGAGCATTGATCCGGACCCCCATATGTGCTTCAGGTTCAGCTTCCAACACATTTTCTGCAGTAAGATGTGGTGGCAAGGCAGCAGGTTGGAAAGAACTGCCTATTGCCAACTTGAGTTGGGAAACATGAAAGGTATCATGAATCTTAGAATCTGCAGGCAGCTTAAGTTGGTATGCCACAGCGCCCACACGAGCCAGCACCTCATAGGGTCCATAGAAGCGGATGCTAGTTTCTCATTGACCCTTCTTGCCAATGACTACTGTCTGTAGGGCTTCAGCTTGAGGAACACCATATCCCCTACCTTGAATTCAACCTCCCTTCTGTGACCATCAGCCCGATGCTTCATCAGTTGCTGAGCTTTCAAAATATTCTGCTTCACAATGACTATCATTGCGTCCCTTTCCTTTAACTGAGTCTCCAGATTGGCATTAGTAGTTGAGCCATCTTCAAATTTCAAAAGAGAGGGAGGATCTCGGCCATACAGTGCCTTGAAGGGAGTCATCTGAATGGTTGAATGGTAAGAAGAGTTATAGCAGAACTCAGCCCATGGTAGGTATGCTGCCCATTTCTTTGGTTTATCACTTGTGAAGCATCCTAAAATAGTTTCCAAACCTCTGTTTGTGACCTCTGTCTGTCCATCAGTATGTGGATGGTAGGCAGTACTGAAGTTTAGAGACGTGCCTGCCAACCTAAACAACTCAGTCCAAAACATACCAGTAAACAGAGTGTCTCTGTCAGAAACCATCGTCCTCGGGTACCCATGGAGGCGAACTATCTCCTGGATGAACACTGCTGCAATCTCCTTAGCTCCAAACGGATGTTGCAACTTGATGAAGTGAGCATACTTGGTGAGACGGTCCACCACCACCAAAATAGCATCAAAACCTTCTGATTTGGGCAAACCTTCAACAAAATCTAGGGAAATATCCTCCCAAACCTGTGTAGGAATGGGTAAAGGTTGAAGTAACCCAGAGGGAGCCAAAGTAGAATACTTGTGCTTTTGGCACACCACACACTCTGCTACAAAGGTCTTGATGTCACTCATCATACCCTGCTAGTAAAACAAAGCTCCAAGGCGTCTCTGAGTCTTAAGGATGCCCCCATGATCACCCATCATGCTGCTGTGGAACTCATGAAGCAAAACCTTGATCAGATAGGACTCCCTTGGTAACACCAGCTTCCCATTATACAGCAACCTCCCTTGCACCAGAGAATAACCCAAATGAGTACTGGAATCAAACAACACTTCTTCTTTAATCTTCTTCAAGGCTGGGTTGCGTTCCACTTCCTCATTAATTTCTTCCAACTGAATAGCTGCAGGTACAGACAACACATAAAGCTGAGGAAGACCCTCCACTCAGGACAAGGCATTTGCAGCTTTATTTTCCAGGCCTGGCTTATAGTGGATATCAAAGTTAAAGCCAAGAATCTTGGTTAACCACTGTTGATATTCTAAGTTGACTTCACGCTCTTCTAGGAGGAACTTGAGGCTCTTCTGGTCCGTCCTGACCAAGAACTTCCTACTCAACAGATAGTGTCTCCATTTCTGAATGGCAAACACGATTGCCATGAGCTCTCTCTCATAGACTGACTTGAGCTTTTGGCGATCTGTGAGTGCCTGGCTGAAGTAGGCCACATGCTTTTGCTTCTGCATTAGGACAGCTCCAAGTCTGATACCTGAGGCATCATATTCAACCATAAAGAGTTCCTCAAAATCAACCAAGGCCAGAACAGGGACTGTGGACATGGCTACTTTGAGTTGTTCAAACGACACAGTTGCTTCCTTCACTGGAACTTGTCTTTCTTCAATAAGGATGTCAAGGGTTTTGATATGCTTCCATAACCCTGTACAAACTTGCGGTAATAGCCAGCGAGCCCTAAAAATCCTCTGAGAGCCTTGATATTCCTGGGCACAGGCCATGAAACCATGGCTCGCAACTTGCTTTGGTCTGCAGACACACCTTCTCCAGAAATAATGTGTCCCAAATATTCAATGAGCTACTACCAAACTGACATTTCTTCTTGTTGGCAAATAGCTGCTGCTGAAACAGAATCTGTAATACCACTCGGAGATGTTCTTGATGCTCCTGGAGATTACTGCTGTATACCAGGATGTCGTCAAAAAACACCAAGACAAATTTCTTCAAGTGTGCTATAAACACTTCATTCAGAAGCGCCTGGAAAGTAGCCGGTGCGTTGGTAAGGCCAAAAGGCATCACCAGGAATTCGTAGTGACCGTCATGTGTCCGGAAAGCTGTTTTGGGAACATCCTAAGGTTTGACCAGAATCTGATGGTAACCCGACTTCAGATCTAGCTTAGAAAAGATAGTAGCCCCGTGTAACTCGTCCAGCAGTTGATCGATCATCGAAATCAGAAAACTGTCAAGAATCGTCACTTTACGCCCTGTAGTCAATGCAGAATCTCCAGCTGCCATCTTTCTTCTTGACTAGGAGAACATGGCTAGAAAAAGGACTTCTACTCTCCTGTATGATCCCAGCCGCTAACATCACTGTCACCTGCTTCTCAATCTCTGCTTTCTGTGTTTGGGGATATCGAAACGGTCTGACACTCACTGCCTTAGCCCCGGACTCCAAGTTGATCTCATGGGCGCGTCCACGCGTAGGAGGGAGGCCCTGAGGATCCTCAAACACCTGTGGAAACTGATTCAGAATACCCAGCAAGGATTGAGGTACCTCTGATGCGACACCCTCAAGTTTCTCCATCGACTGTAACCCATTGTACTCCACCAGTATGCCCTCACCCTGCGCCTTCACAGCTCGTAGTAGACTTTTTAGGGAAATCGCTGAACACCCCAGGCCAGGATCCCCCTACAACACAACGTTTTCATCACCGATGCTGAATCTCATGTACTGGCGACCCCAGTTAACCTTCATATCTCCCAACGAAGAGAGCCATTTGATACCCAGAATTACATCAGCGCTTCCTAGTTCCACAAAAAATCCTCATGAATCTTCATTCCCAGCAACAACATAACTAACCCACGACAAATTCCTGCACCTCTCACTGTCAGACCACCACCAGTGAGGACTCCGTAGCTTTCCGTCTGCGCAGAGAGGAGACCTAATCGATGAACCAACTGCTCCGAGAAAAAATTCTGCGAAGCACCACTGTCAATCAATACCACGACTTCCGCGGTGTGAATCGTGCCCATCAGTTTCATCGTTGACGGGGATGATATCCCCACCATCGAGTTCAGCGAAAGCTCGGCCAGTTCGGTGATCGCCTGGTCCGTCGCATCCGTGAAATCGTCGTCTGCTTCCCACAAAAAGTTTGGACCGTTCTCCTGAACCAGTAACACGTCGACCTCCTTCTTCGGACACTGATGACGAATATGCCACTTCTCATCACAGCGAAAACACAAACCCTCCACCTTGCGCTGCGCCATCTCAGCCGGAGTCAAACGTCGATACGGCGGCTTGACACGATTGTGCGTAGTAGGATTTCTTTTCTCGGTCTGGGAAAACGACGGCTGTGGAAGCCGGAATTCGCACAATTAGATTTGTAAGGGTTTCGAGAGGAAGCAGAGATTTCTGAAGATAAGCTATGAAGAACAATGACGAGCCAAGAGAAATTAGGGTTTGTAATTGCTTTGTATTGCTTGTGTGATAAAAATTGTCAATGTCCTTTTACAAGTGTTTCTGTCTTCCTATATATAACCCCCTAAGTCGGCTAAGCCTTTTTCCTAAACCTTTGCGGATTGCCTTTTTCGCCTATGTCGGTCGAGCCTATGTGGGCTTCGTTGCTGGGCTTTAACGCGTTGAACCTTCTGGAACCTTCGTTGATGTTCTGACAGGCGACGAAGGACCTGAAGCCGATGGGAATGGCTTGGGCACCGATGTCAGCTGCCTGGACACCGATGAGGCCAGGCACATCGGTGTCACTGGGCAGTGACATCGGTGCCACTGCCTGTCATCGGTGTCACTGCTCAGTGACATCGGTGTCAGGCAGTCTTGGTCTCTGCAGCGCCTCCTGTTGGCTATGTGACCTCTCCGACGCTGCATTCATGACTTCTCCTGAGGTGAAGATAGCTTTGAAGGTTCTTTCACCAGGCAGAAGGTTCAAGGGACTTAGGGGTTTTCAGGAGGTCTTCACCCTTTCTTGCAGGTGGAATGACTTAGGGGTTTTTAAGAGTCCTTCACCCTTTCTTGTAGGTGAAATGACTTAGGGTATTTCAAGAGGCCTTCACCCTTTCTTGTAAGTGGAATGACTTAGGGTCCATATTATCTCTGCCCGTTGAAATATGCTCGTTGCTTATCATAACTTTGAACGTCAACGTTCAGCGGGTGAAATCCGACCCCAACATTTAGCCCCCCAGCTCGGTAGTGTTAGTGATAACAGTGTCGAGTTTAAGGACCATTGGGCGTTGGAGTTAGCTGTTCAAAGTTATGATGTTGTTGTTAGCATGATGTTATAGGCCTGAGCCTTTAGTGTTAATAACACTGTGAACGTTATTTTTCGTTCTTCGAAGGTTTTAAGACTTCGTGTTCTGCTTGCGAGAGCTGATAGCGTTTGCTGTTGATAATGGTCTTTATACTTAAAGATTTAAGACCTTGCTGAAGATTTAAAGACTTCGCGCTTCGCTTGTCGAAGCTGATGATGAAGATTTTAAGACTTCATGTTTTTGTGAAGATTTTAAGACTTCGTGCTTCGCTTGTCGAAGCTTTGATTGTTGGATTCAAGCCTTTAGCCTATGTAGATAATAAGACATCTTTGCTTTAAAGCTTGAATTTGGCTTATGGATTTGTCAAAATCCTCTTGATTTTTGATGATGAACCAAAAATTCCTTTTTTGTTTTTGATCTTTGATTTTGGTTGTTAGTGGAAATCTCTTGACTTGGATTCTTGGTTTTGTCGATGTAGGTAAAATAGTGTTCATGGATCCGAAAAGTCTTGGGTTGTCCTCCACGTTTGATGGTGACGAACCCGACTTCACCGACGGTGACCGAGAGTCTCGTCGTACCGATGACGCCGACGTTACGCGTCTCCGTCGTCTTGACGCCAAGGACCCGAGGAGTCACGATGGCGGCGCCGATGACGTGCAAGGTCGTGGTGAGGACGCCGATGACCCGATGATGCAACGTCCGGACCCCGATGTCTCGATGCCTCTTGGTTCTTCATCGATGACTGTAGAGCCCGATGTCTTGTCGAAGGCTTTGGACCCCGATGTCTTGAGCGTTGACCCCGAGGTTAACACTCATGGACCCGACGTCCCCGCAAGCTTTGTCACCGACGTCCATAACACCGAAGACACGATGGTCGTGCCACGAGGGAGCATAGACCTGTTTAAGACTATGGTGGTACCGAGGACTTGACCTCGAGACCGATGACCCGATGCTACCTCTTGGCTATGTCGATGCATTGTTATCGTCGCTTTCGTCTTTCTACCTTGCCTTTCGAGCTTCTAGCGTTGAGAGAGATGATGAAGATGTCGAGGCAGACGACGACGACGTCGAGGCAAGCGACGATGATGTTATCGAGGCAGACAACGACTTTGAGGCAGACTAATAATACTCGTCGTGGACGTATAAGGATTTCAAGAGTAATAATACTCGCTTTGTTGACTAAGTCTTTAGTATAGGTTTAGAGGTCGTTTACACTTGAAACGCCTTTGGCGGTTTGTACCAACGTTGTTGTTAGGTTTGTGATTGTAGAGTAGCAAAATCGCAAATGCGCTTGTGCTCCTTTCCTACCAACGCTTATTGTTGGGTTTCCGTTTTTACCAACGTGTTGTTGGGTTCGTGATGGTAGGGTAGCAAAATCGTAAATGCGTTTACGCTCCTCTTCTACCAACGTTGTTGTTGGGTTTTGTAGAATGGCGGTGCTTTCCAAACACGTCTGTTCAGAAGCGATCACACCTTTTGACTTGACCAACGTGTTGTTGGGTTTTCTGAATGATTATTCGGTGTATAAACCTAAGTAATCATTGGCAGCTGCTTTTTTCCAACGGTGATGTTGGGTTTTTGAATGAACGTCCGGGGTCAAAAGCCCAGGAACTGAACATTAGAATCAGCCGGAGTCAAAAGCCTAGAAACTGATCGTTGTAATTTATATAGTGCGCTTAGGATCCGATGATGGATGTCAATGTGTTCAGGTTCACACATTGTTGCTGTGGCCAGCAGCAACGACAGTGGATTGAACTTGCTTGAAAAAGGCTTTGAATAATCCATAGAGGATGTAGCTGACGAAGTCTATGAGACTTATGTTAAGTGAATCCTGAGAAGGATGTAGACGAAGTGTTCGAGACTTGTCTAATAAATCCAGAAAAGGATGTTTGATGTTTTCCAGTATGGTGGAAGTAAAGAATGAGAGTATACGAGTATACGTACCCCATTCCCCCCCTCCTTTTACGGAGGAGGGCAACTGAACTCGTCCGGAGACAAGCTGCCTACGTACCCTTTTGCAGGGATCAAGTCACCTCGTAGTTCGTTCCAGAGGCCTCAAGAGGTACTAGTGGCAGTACTCTTCGGGTGCCTTGCAAACCACTAGGGAGTGGTGTGGGAGGTTTTTCGGTGACGTAGGCTCGCGCTGGTGACATGCTGCAGACCTTGCTACTTGCAGATGTGTTGGCTCTGCGTTTTCAGTAGCTTCTGCGAGCTGTAACTGGTATTGAAGATCGGTTAAATCATTGACATGTTCGGCATTGGTCCTTCTCCTCTTTCGTGATTCTTGAGGTGAAGATTCCTCCTTCTTTTTCTCGGTGTTCCTCAGCTTGTGCTCTGCCATGAAACACATACGAGACTCCTTCGGGTTGCCCCATATCGTTTTTACGCCGATGGGTGTAGGAAACTTGAGGCATAAATGGTATGTTGAAGGCACCGCTCGCATCTGGTTGAGCCAGGGAGTTCCCATGATCATGTTGTAGATGGCTGGGTGATCCGAGACTGTAAAATCGACCATCTTTTTAACGTTGCCAGCTTGGACGGGTAGGCGAACCGTCCCCATCGTCATGGTTATCTCTCCGGAGAAACCAGTTATAAGCTTAGGCTGCCCTTTGATTGTGGACAAATCAATCTTCATTCGCTCCAGCGTCTTTTTGAAGATGACATCCACTGAGCTTCCTGTATCAATGAGAACGCGAGCGACGTTGAAGTCGTAAACAGTTAAGTTGATTACCAGAGGATCGTTGTGTGGTTGATCGAGACCCTCAGTGTCTTGTTCGTCGAAGGTGATAGGGTCGCTGGAAAGCCTTGGCTTTGCAGGTGCTGATATGTTCGCGCAGACGTCAGCGCGGCGTTGGTAAGCTTCGATCGCAGTCTCATTGTCAGCACAGTACTGCGAGCCTCCCATTATCATGTTGATAACTTCGTGTTGGTCCTCGTTTTCCATGCTATCATCGCGACGTTGGCGCCTGGGAGTATCCACTTGTTGTTCGGTGTTGGCAGGAGCTTTCTCCTTGGGTTTGAAGTCTGACAGGCTGACGTTGCCTTTCAAAGTGCCTTCAGTCAGTTTGGCTATGAGCTGCTGCCCCAACTCCCGACACTTTACAGTTGAGTGTCCATTTGCCTCGTGGAAATCGTTGTATAACTCTTCGTCATACTCCTTCGGTTCTTCGTAACCCGACGACTCCACTTGGTAGTTATGGACCCCTCTGGATCCTCCTTCGTATTGGATGTAGGCGGGATTCACACCATTCCTAGCACGGACTTCTTCTTCGGTTCGAGCGAAGTCAGCAGCACGGTGCAGAGCGTCTTAGATCGTCGTTGGTGTGTTGAGACTCATCTCTTGCCAGAATGGAGATGGACACCGAAGTGCTCCTCGCAAGGCTTCTAGGGCTGACTTGTTGCTGATACCTTCAACCTTTGAAAGCGTGTTCTTGAACCTTGTCATGAAAGACCGAAGACTCTCGGTCTCGCCTTGTTTGTTATTCCACAGTTCCGAGTCGTAGATCTTCCGTTCCATGAATATGTTGTAGTGTTGCACGAACAATTCAGAGAGCTGGAGAAAAGTGTGAACTGAATTCTTCTCTAGCTTGTAGAACCATTGAAGGGCAGGTCCCTTGAGACTTTCTACGAACAGCTTGCAGTAGACAATGTCCTTTTCTGCTTCTTTGAAGTTTGCTCTCCCCAAGGCCACTTCGAATTCCATCAGATGATCCGAAGGGTCTGTGGTTCCTTCGTAGACGGGTAACTTGATCCTCCTAGGATCGGAGATTTTTGTCTTTGCGATTCGTTCGTCGAAGGGCGTATTCCTCGCCTTTTCTAGAACCTGAGCGATGGCAGGAGCCTTTCCTGTTCCCTGGTGCATCTGCGATTGGGTGTGCTTTAGGTCTGAGGTTACTCGATCCATCTGAGCTTTAACTGTAGCGAGGTCTGCAGCGTAAGAGCGTTTGAATGCTCTGTGCTCCTGCTCCTTCTTATACCGCTCTTCGCTAGAGTAGTTGGAGTATCCCGCGGTGTCTCCCACAATCTCTGTCTTGGAAGAGCTCGACGCGCTTTGAGTGGGCGCGTGGTTCTTGTCGGTTTCCTTCTGCACCTTCCGCTCGTGTACGCTTTGCGGGGGCTAGTTCTTCTTCGCCAGAGACGTCCACGACGCGTTCGGGAGACTTGTCCGTTTCCCGACGCGGAGGCGGTGGTGGAAGATCCTCTGGGTTTCCCTGAGTAGTGCGAGGCGCTGAGAAGTCGAGGCGCTGAGGGTCGACGCGCGCTCTGAGTCTCGCCGTGTTGGGTCTTTCTCTTTCTTCGCGAAAGAGCTTTGAGTTCCTTCGAGTTTTCCTCGATCATCTTGGCTTGCTTCTTCTACTCGGTGAGGAAGTCTGCTAGCATCTTCTTCACCTTGGTTAGGTCACCATGAGTAGGGGTTTTTGCAGCAGTAGCCTCGATCGAAGGTTCTCCTTCCCGGTTGTCTCTGCGGGACGTGTTTTCTTCGCCGCTCACCATCTTTGAGTTGTTACGTAGCTTTTTTGGTCTAAGAAATTCTCTAAATCCCCTTGGTCGGCGCCAAATTGTGGAAGCCGGAATTCGCACAATTAGATTTGTAAGGGTTTCGAGAGGAAGCAGAGATTTCTGAAGATAAGCTATGAAGAACAATGACGAGCCAAGAGAAATTAGGGTTTGTAATTGCTTTGTATTGCTTGTGTGATAAAAATTGTCAATGTCCTTTTACAAGTGTTTCTGTCTTCCTATATATAACCCCCTAAGTCGGCTAAGCCTTTTTCCTAAACCTTTGCGGATTGCCTTTTTCGCCTATGTCGGTCGAGCCTATGTGGGCTTCGTTGCTGGGCTTTAACGCGTTGAACCTTCTGGAACCTTCGTTGATGTTCTGACAGGCGACGAAGGACCTGAAGCCGATGGGAATGGCTTGGGCACCGATGTCAGCTGCCTGGACACCGATGAGGCCAGGCACATCGGTGTCAGTGGGCAGTGACATCGGTGCCACTGCCTGTCATCGGTGTCACTGCTCAGTGACATCGGTGCCAGGCAGTCTTGGTCTCTGCAGCGCCTCCTGTTGGCCCTGTGACCTCTCCGACGCTGCATTCATGACTTCTCCTGAGGTGAAGATAGCTTTGAAGGTTCTTTCACCAGGCAGAAGGTTCAAGGGACTTAGGGGTTTTCAGGAGGTCTTCACCCTTTCTTGCAGGTGGAATGACTTAGGGGTTTTTAAGAGTCCTTCACCCTTTCTTGTAGGTGAAATGACTTAGGATATTTCAAGAGGCCTTCACCCTTTCTTGTAAGTGGAATGACTTATGGTCCATATTATCTCTGCCCGTTGAAATATGCTCGTTGCTTATCATAACTTTGAACGTCAACGTTCAGCGGGTGAAATCCGACCCCAACAGCAGAACCTGGCGTAAAGAAGCTGGTGTTCATACATGGAAGCGCAGAGACAAGAGCAGAACCTGTGAAGACAAACCAAAAGAAAAGTAAGTGCATCTTCATGCTTATGATTCTTTGTCTCAAAACAAGAAGCTATATATATAAAAAAAAAAATATTTGCCATACATATGGTTGAAGATGACATATCACCCCACTTGACTAGTTGATGCTTCTTGGCTTTTTCATGGAAACTGACAAAGAAGTAAAGACTCATTAGATGCTTCACGAGTATTATCTATTTGGTATCTTCGTAAAGATGTATCCATTCTTTTGGAATCTGCCTAGCCTCTTCATTTGAAAATCTAACAAAAAAACAAATTCTACACGTGACAAAATACAGGGAGGTTGAACATGATGGTCAAAAATGGAGTATGAGAAATCGATTTCAATGAAACCAATTATTTTGTAGACGGATCAGATCTGTAGTAACTAGTAAATATGATACCTTCTAGCTGTAATGAAGCTGAAATAACACATAAAAACTAGACTTGTTTTAATCATACAACAAAGCTCTAGATCAGTAACACATCTGGTATATTGATAAAATTCTGAAGCCATTCACAGTAGAAATTATAAAGAGTTTGTATGATCACACCTTTTATTAGTCTCTGACAATTTTTTTACATAGCATTCTATGATCACATTATAGTTTCAACTGAAAATACTGTGGTCTCTTTTGTGTTTTCAGCAACAGTTCCTATGTCTCAAGGGAGCATCATCTTTAGCGAGGATCCAGGTCTGTGATGGTTACATCATTAATACTCTGAGAACCGGACCTAATGGTAGATTGGCTCGACTCAAGTCCGTCTAAACCTCGTTCTTGGTTGCGTCTATTTTGAAGGAAGAATCCAGGTGGTTGAGGAACAGGTAAAATGAAAGTATTGCTAGTGACCATCGACATAATTGTCGACAAGTTAGGACGATCAGCTGGATCTTCTTGAACACATAAGAGTGCGATATGGATGCATCGTGTCACTTCTTCGCTCTGATAATTATCTGAAATGGTGGGATCCAAGAGGTCTAAAGGTGATCCATCCGTCCAAACCTTCCAAGCCTACAACAAAATCATACGATATCAGTCAATAATTAATTCCTGTTTTTGAGATTTGATTGTTCTATTTAGGCACTCACGTATGTGACCAAATTATCAACAGTAGTGCCTGACGTCTGTTGGAAACTGCTGTTCTTCCTGCCGCATATAATCTCAAGAACTAGGACTCCAAAGCTATACACATCAGATTTCATTGAGAATTGGCCATGAATCATATATTCCGGGGACATGTAACCGCTGCAAGAGTAAGTGCATATTGGTTAAAGAGATTCTTGAAACTTAAGTTCATAAGCCACCAAGGGTAAAAAGTATTACTATGTCCCAACTATCCTGCTTGTATTTGCTCCACTTTGATCCATACCAAAGATTCTTGCCATCCCAAAATCAGCGATCTTCGGGTTCATATCAGCATCCAAGAGGATGTTACTCGCTTTGAGGTCACGATGTATGATCGTAAGCCGTGAATCCTGATGGAGATAAAGAATTCCTCGAGTAATTCCTCCAATAATAGTGTACCGTTGCTTCCAGTCTAACTGTCCTCTCTTTGTAGGGTCTGCATATTCAAAGGTAGTTAGCTACTCATACATTTCAATCAAAGAAACCTGACAGATATAATCCATGAATCTGTATATAAATATGCTAATTCCACATACCGAAGAGGAAGTAGTCGAGGCTTTTGTTGGGGACAAACTCATAGACAAGAATCTTTTCTTCTCCTTCCAAACAAAACCCAAGAAGCCTAACAAGATTCCTATGCTGAAGTTTTGCGACAACAACAACCTCGTTCTTGAACTCTTGTGCTCCTTGTGATGATGTTTTCGACAGCCTCTTCACCGCAACTTCAGTTCCATTAGTTAAGGTACCCTACATATAGGATGAAATCTTACTTAGATATGTAGATTCTAATTTTTCGGAGATGTAATGAACCAGGAAGCTGAACAACATATTTGTACCTTGTAAACTTCGCCGAATCCACCTTGACCGAGCTTGTTATACCTTGCAAATTTGTCTGTTGCAACTTCAATCGTCTTAAAATCGAATTGCAGGGAGTGCACAGTAGTAATACCAGCTGCAGAATCAAATCAAAGACACACTATCATATATCACCAACAACAACTTGTCGTAATTTGATAATAAAATAAATGTTCTTATATCTATGGACTATGGGGAAAAAGGCCAATAGCTTAAAGAAAAGCATATGAACAACACTCACATTGATCAAAATCAATTTCTTGATATTTTTTCCTCCAGCAAAGTAAAGAAAGTCGGCGAGCAAGCAATCCCAAGATGATGATGATGACAACAACAACTATAGTGGGAACAACAATTGCCACAATAGTTCCTCTTGACAATCTCCCACTACCTATAGAAGTACAAAATATAACCATTTAAGCTTTTGAATGTTTCCATAGTTAGTTTTGTAAGGACATACCTGTCTTGGTGACGTTGGATCGATTTGTTAGAGATGGTGTTGGAGGAGGTTGGGATTTAGAGACCGGTTGAGACGATGGAGATCTTGCTATGATCCCATGAAAAGCTCCGAAAAAGGGAAATAGTTCAGCCCGGAAGAAACAGCTAAGCCGTATTATAGCCCCTCCTTGCTGCCCAAGGAAAACTTCTGGTAGTTATTAGCACATTCTTGGAGACAAATATTACAATCAGCCTTCGATAGATCAGGAGTGCACTGCATTAGGCCATAGAGAGTTTGAGAATCTGGCAAGGCTGCTACATCGGCTGCATAGTACTTGCCACCAGACCATGTTGTGTCATTATTTGAGGATATTGCTTGTATCATACGGACAGTTAGTCCCTTCCATGTTTTGGAAAACTCTGTTGGATTGATTTTGAGATCCATAGGATTGAACACATCAAAGCTCGGCTCTAAGTCAAGCGAACCAATAAAGTAAGTGTGAGAGTATCTGATCATACAAAGAGTTCTGTTTGAGGCCCAAAAAGAAGCTTCCTTCTGGGTTCGGCAGTTCTCTATTAAAGCATAGGATCCAGACATGATACAAGCTGAACAAATCTCTGGTTCAGTACCTGGAATGCACATCCCTGCGGCATACACTATGTTAGGAGGTTGGCCTATCGAGGCCTTGTAGAAGCCGCGGTGAGTAGTGACATTAGATGCAAGAGATGTGAGGACAAGGCGACGGTTTGTGTCGTAGGTAGAGAATGGTGTAAAGAAACTGGTGTTCATACATGGTAGAGCAGAGACAAGACCAGAGCATGTGAAGACAAACCAAAAGAACAGTAAGAGCATGTTCATAGTGATGTTTGTTTTAGAACAGCATAAAGCTAATGAAATATGTATCTTTGAGTTTTCTTACTAGTATAATTTATAGCCACGAACACAAGGTTGAAGATGACAAATCATTCCTTTGACTAGTCGACTCTTCTTGGCCATTTTCTTGAATATGAAGACTCTTTTGCTGCTTCACATTTTTTATCTCTTTGGTATTATTGTAACCAAGTCTCCACTTGTTTTGAATAACTTAGACTGGTCATCGAAATATCTAATAAAAAACCAAAATTTGTATAGGACAAACAAAGAGAGGATGAACATGATGGTCAAAACCGAGTATTAGAAATGAGAATTGGCAAAACACATAAAAACAAGATTTTTTTTATCATACAATTAGGCTCTAGATCAGTAAGTAGATAAAAGCTGAAAACAGATAAAACAGAGAAATGAACAAATTTGTCTACTTGCTGTTTGGTATTATCACAAGTACCATCGAGTGTTAAAAAAAGAGTACAAATTTACAATTACAAAATAAGAATGAAGTACAATCTGAGAAGGACAGGTATGGGGATAGGAGCGCTAAAGCCAAAAATAATGATTCAAGAACCATAAGAACACCAAGATTGATCTTTAACGAGGATCTAAATCACTAATTGTTGCATCATTGATAGAGAAAGGAACTAGACCTGCGTTTTGATCGCGTGTGCTTCCGAAGAAAAATCCAGGTTTGTGAGGCACCGGTAAGGTGATTGTGTTACTAGTGAGCATCAAGATGATTGTCGATAAAGTTGGACGATCCTTGGGATTTTCTTGAACACATAACAACGCGATATGGATGCATCTAGTAACTTCGCTGCTGTCGCAACTCTCTACAAGATGTAGATCCACTAGTTCAAATGGCGACCCATTTGTCCAGAGCCTCCATGCCTACATAATGATCAACCAATTAATAAACAGAAACCTGATGAAATTTAGAGAATATGTGTTTCAGTATTTGTATTTTCAAACTCACATATGTGACCAAGTTGCTAGCACTAATGTCTGTTTGGTGGAAGCTACTATTCGGCTTGCCATTAATAATCTCGAGAACTAAAACCCCAAAGCTATAGACATCAGATTTTGTTGAATACAGGCCATGCATCACGTACTCAGGAGACATATAACCGCTGAAACATAGAGTGAATATGATGAGCATACGGATGACAAAAAAGGTTTCTCAAAGACTTGTATACATAGGAACTAATAGGGGAAGAGAAATTACTATGTTCCAGCTATTCTGCTTGTATTGTCTAGGGTTTGGTCAAGCTCTATAATCCTTGCCATTCCAAAATCCGCAATTTTCGGGGTCATATCTGCATCCAAAAGAATGTTACTGGCTTTGAGGTCGCGGTGTATGATTGTAAGCCGTGAATCTTGATGCAGATATAGAATTCCTCGAGCAGTCCCTGTAATGATTTTGTATCGTGTTGGCCAATCCAACTGACCTTGCTTTTCAGGGTCTGCACACACAGACATAGTCATTAGCTAAATGACTAATAATGCAAATTTCAAGAATGGTTATACTATTTGAATTCTGAGAATGTAAGAAAAATATTGATGCGGCAACATACCGAATAGTATATAATCAAGGCTTTTGTTGGGAACTAACTCGTACATGAGAATCTTTTTTCTCCTTCCAAGCAAAACCCAACAAGCCTAACGAGATTTCTGTGTTGAAGTTTTGCTACTAGAACAGCCTCTGTCTTGAACTCTTGTGCACCTTGTCCTGATTTTTTCGATAGTCTCTTCACTGCTACTTCAGTTCCATTAGGAAGTATACCCTGAAAGAATCACCATTTACAGAACCATAAAATTCGAAAGTTACAAACCTTAAGTAACTGAATCATGAGCTTATAAGAGCTGATTATTTTACCTTATATACTTCACCGAATCCACCATGACCTAACATGTTACTCTTGGAAAACGGGAAAAAGGCCAATTTGGACCTAAACTATTGTGATTGTGCCGTTTTGGATCCGATCTTTTACTTGTGGTCAATTTAAACTTGAATCCAAAATTAATTCAAATTTTGTACCCAGACTAATTTATTTTGTGCCAAAATGAACATTGACCAAATTTCCGTTAGTCGACACTAACGGAACAATGACTAGGATGACACGTGGTAAACGGTTTGGGTTAGTCAGCCAAAACGACGATGTTCTATTTTAATTAAACGGCGCCGTTTTGATTTGGGCAAAAAAAAAAACCTCTAAATATATCATCGATACTTCTTCTTCTTTCTTCGAAACACAAACTCAAAACAGATTTATTTGTCAATCTTGAAATAGAAAACACTACTAATGTATGTACCAATGATTCGAGCAGCCCATAACTCACTCGAAACAAGCTTCTCTTCACCTTCTTCCCTTTCAGTGGTTTCAGAATAGTAAGAGTTTGTCCTGACTTACGAACCTTACAAAATTGACAGATCCAATCACCTTCAAGAACGTCTTTCAATGGCGGTTTCAAGCATTTCAAATGAAACCCACCTAAGCAATCATCACACTCAATCATTACATTACTACATGATTTGAATCAAATCTTACAATCTTCAATTTATGGATCTTCTTCTTCGTCTGAGTTTGATTCTTTTATCTTCCTCACATAAACATCGTCACCGACTTCGAATTCAACACCGTTGAATACAACTTTGTTATAGTAGACTCTCTTATTGTTGATTCCTGCATATTTCTTCCTCTTCTTCATGGTCGTCGTCGCCGATCGATTTGAGGAAATCGGAAAGAACGAAACTTATGCATTCAACAATTTAGTGTTCTTCTTCTTCTTCAAAGTTTGTATCATTGATTTTTCACAGCAAAATCAATGGTTCGTTTTCTGGGTTTGCGAATCCGATTTGTTTCTTCGATTGATTCTCTCTTTGCACCATCGATTGAGTCGTTTCCCATATCGATTTCCGTGAAACATTACGAGTGGATATGCGAAGAGGAGTGAGAGTTTCTGGAATTGGAGTATTGAGCGATGTTTAAGAAGGAGATAGATACGATTTGCGATATGTATTAACAGTTGGGGTTTTGTTCGATTTGGTAGGAGATTGGAAGGTTTTTGATCTCTGAGTTGTAGACATTGATGCTTAAAGCTACGGTTTTTGGGCAAAAGGTTTTTCAATCTGTTTTGAGTTTGTGTTTGGAAGAAAGAAGAAGAAGAACTATCGTTAATCTATTTAGGGAATTAAGTTCCTTTTTTTCCAAACAAAAAAACGTCGTCGTTTTAGCTGAGTAACCCAAACCGTTTGCCACGTGTCATCCTAGTCACTGTTCCGTTAGTGTTGACTAACGGAAATTTGGTCAATGTTCATTTTGGCACAAAATAAATTAGTTTGGGTACAAAATTTGAATTAATTTTGGATTCAGGTTTAAATTGACTACAAGCAAAAAACCGGGTCTAAAACGGCACAATCACAATAGTTGAGGTCTAAATTGGCATTTTTCCCCTTGGAAAACTTATTTGTTGCAGCTTCGATAGTCTTAAAATCGAATTGCAAAGAATGTGTAGTTGTAATATCATCATCACCAGCTGCACAGAGAAAGTATAGCAATGTTAGCTAAAAGTTACATTTAAATGGAAAACAGTAAAGTATAGCATGTGCTCTTTAGCTGAGGAACGATAGCTATTTGGTAAACCCAAGCAAAAAGAAAAAAAAAATCCCAACAATCTCTATACACAAAAATTCTCACCAAGAAAGTGAACAAGGGGTGCTTTACCCCTAAATCATGATCAACCCATCATTTATCGGATTTCGAAAAATATATAAATTTGAAGATTAATCATATAACCACATGAAACAAATACAAAGAATAAACTCACGTTGAAAATCAACTTCTCGATACGATTTTCTCCTCCGATAGAAAACAAGCGCAAGAGCGAGTAGCATCAAGACGATGGAGACAATCGCAACCACAATTCCCACAATAGCTCCCACTGCAAGTGAATCACCATCTACAAACACAATCACCGATCACCAAGTAAACATCAGCTTATTTTTCTTTTCATTTTTTTTTTGAATCATTTTTTCCCCTAGATTCTGATTCATGAGAAAAAGTGAATATCAATTGAAAATTTATAAATAATACCAAATTTCTTTGCAAAATAAACAGATGACACAAAAATATGTAAGCAACAACAAATAGCCGTGGCCTCAAATGGATCGGACAACAAAGAGTCGTTGAATCCATTGGGCCTGTATTTGAGATCTGGTCCATTTGAGGCAACGGCTCTTTGTTGTTGCTTACAAAATATTTCTTAAAAAAAAAGAAGACAAAATGACAAATAAAGGATCAAATAATAACGGATAGGAATTGAGTAATGTATTTATTATATAAAATATCAAGAATTCTTATTTCAATATGAATGTTAAAAACTAGATCGAATAATACAAATATAGGTATCTAAAATCACGATCTAAACATATACATTTCTCTCCAGCATTCAACCTATAATATGTTTCTTCTAAATTATGAGAAAGTTGAATCTTGAGTGAAAACGTTTAAAACAGAAAAAAAAATCGATGTAAACCCCAACTTGAGTCAATGTCTAATAAGCTCCTCTGCACTTAGTCAACGCCCCATTTACTCATTTCTTTATTTTAAGTTATTTTGAAAAAAAATTAAATAGAAAAGGTAGGCAATGACATTATAAGTATATTTAATTCTAACAAAATTATCAAATCAACTATGTATGTTATAGTTATAGCATGAATATGTATGTCCTAATTGTACCAGTTAGGTATGTAGTTATACTATTTATATCATAGTTGTACCGTGTTTTGTAGTTGTACCATATACATAGTTATACCAGTTGTACTCTAGTTGGTCCAAATGAGGAGTATGGTCAGACAAATGAAGAGTACGCCGATCAGGAGTAAGGTAAGATTGGAGTATATCAGACATTGGTCCCCCTAACTTATACCATTGTACGTTTATAATTAAAGTTTTCAACTGCTTAGAGCATCTCCGTCCATAAGAAACTCTTTATACACATAAAAAATTTATTGTACGCTTAGAGTTTTTTACAATAAAATATTATTAGTTTTAAGATATTTTATCTGTATAATAAAATTTAAAGGGTTAATTAGCTCAATAATAGGTTTTTAGTGCAAAATTAAGTATTTAACACCATATGAAAAAAAAATTAGGTGAGTAGCTATGAAAAAAAAAGAGATAATTTTGTCCCTATTAAATATGATAATTATTGACAGTAAAAATAAATCACCGAAAATCTTTTATTTCTGAAAAAAGTATATGCTCTTTGCAAAAGAAAAAAAAAGTGAGGTAAAACAGCCGAACGAAACTATTTAATAATATAGTTGACTATTTCCGAGACCACATATTTTATTGATATGGGAAGATATTTACTATATTTTGTAACTATGATTTAAAAAGATAGTTAACTATTTTTTCAAGAAATAGTTATAATTTCAAAATATAGATAACTATTTTTATAATATAATTGTCTACTCTACAGATCTTATAACATAGTAGACTATATGAAAACGTTGTTATAATAATCTTATTTAAACAAAAACAGTTAACTATATGTTCAGAATGTAGTTGCCCATTATAGTTTGCATAATGAAAAATAATAACATACACAGCGAACTATTATCAGAAACGTAGTTACGTATTATTGTTTGTATAATGAAAATAACATATATAGTTAAATATTATGGGAAACATAGTTATTTGATTTCCGAAAATAGTTTACTCTGTCAATCTTCAACGGCGTCTTAGATTGACAAGGAGATGAGATGATAATGGGGAGTTTAACGTTGGATAACGAGAAGAAATACAATCTTAATCCATGGCTGGAGATTTTTGATTTATGATAATTGATTTTATAGATCACTAGAAAGAGATGTGAACGATTATGATGTTAATGTAAAAAAAAAATAAGAAGAAGAAAAGAAAGAAACTATGGAAGAAGGAGACGAGGAAGAAACAATGGGAGAACGAGAAGAAGAAGAAGAAGAGAAGAAAAAAAGAGGCGTGGGAGGAAAATAAAACTAGGTTCATTTAATTTTAATTTTTAGTTTTCCCTAATAGTTATAAATTGATTAGGGATAGAATTATCATTTTATTTGAGCTGAATGTTATTCACTTAATATTCTTTTATTTCTTAATTATAAACATAAAACTTATTATACATGCCAATTTTCCAAATTAAAATTGTAAAAACAAACTAAACTAATTTTAAGAAAAAATGGCAAATGAGTTTCTTGTCCAGAAATTTTAGGTTCTTATCTAATAGATTTTTTTCATTTTCTCTTTCTCTTTTCTAGTCTTATTATTATTTTAATCTAAAAAAATTCTAAGAACCCTCAACCAAGTTGATCTTAGAGTAACTCCATTGGCGTAATCTCTTACAAAGGGTTCTACTAACAAAAAATTATTACTTTCATATAATTTAAGTTATTTAATTAAATTTTAATAGTTAAAAGAAATTAAACCAATGACAAAGAAGCATGTGTGATGAAAGTATCTCATGATGATCTCCAAATCTCTCAGAGAACTCCATTTGTTGCTAGCAGTAGAAACCGCAAAAGTATTATCTCAGATATGAAATCTCATTTAAAATATGATTTGTTTTATTTCATAAATATAAATATTTGAAGATTTGGATGGTAAAATTTTGCGTCAAAATTATTTCCTCATCCAAATATAATATTTAAATTCCAGATCCATATTTGTAAAATATTCTTAACATAATCTTTTATATAAAACTAAAGATAAAATTAGTTTTGTTACTTTATTATAAATCATATCTTTTTTACAAAAATATATCTAAAAAAAGTAGTTTAAAATAGTCTTTGTAGTACTGTATTATAAGTTTAAAATAGTCTTTCTGTTGGGTCTGAAAGTCCCTGCATCGTCCATACATATCTGTCCAGACACAGAGACAAACCCGAAGGTCACTAGGATAACCAAGAAGATTGGTAAGAGATGGCTGCGACCCATTTTTCAAGATTATGTCTTTTCTTTTTTGTGGTGGAGTGGTTACAGTTAAATAGGATTAGATATTGGCTCTTTCAATTTTGGAAGCTCAAAATACGGTAGTTGGGTAGTGAGAATACTTGAGTAAAGTCTTCACGAGTCAATAATAAACGTTATTAAAATCGAATATTTAATTTATTTCTAAAGAATACCGTGTGCTCTGCACTTTAAGTAGCATACGCTTATTTTTGGAGAGGTCTCACTATAAGTAGGACCCCCAAAAAAAAAAAAATCGATTTATATACTTTTTTTCAAACCATTAGAAGATAACGAGAAACGTGTTGCTAGGCATGGGCATATATCCCGAACCCGAACCCAACCAAAAAAACCGGGTTTGAAATAGGTACGGGTAGTCCTAAAATCGGGTTCAGGTTAGGGTTACCTAACAATACAACGGTTACCCAAACTACACAAAGAACACATATTTATACAAATATACATTTATCGGCATTAGCAAGTTCAGTTTCCAATTTCAAAAACATAAATCCCCATATACCAATATATGTTATAAATCCACATAATTCATTTTCGATTTTCAAGCTGGATAATCCAAATATTCTAAAGAATTCGTCTCCTCCATCAGAGGAGTCTATAAATCATTCGAAGGTATGTGACTGATACATTGTTCTTTTTGATTCAATCTAGTTTCTGAATTCGGATTTGTAGAGGATCGATTTGTCTTTAGTGATTGTTTGATTTCTTTGATTTGATTATATATAAACCCTAGATTTTATATAAATTGATTTGGACAAATTTTCCAGTCCTAGTGAATTGTTTTATAACGAGAGGATAGCATTATAAAGGTCATAGTTTGATGTTTGGAACAACAATTGTTTTACTTAGATAATCATTTGTTTTATCCTCTATAAGATAATGATGGTGATGATAAACCGTAAACTTCTCATAAAATATTTGTTTAGTAATTTTAGCAAAAAGATCAATATTTTAAAGAAAGAAAAAGGCATGTTATCTAAATTGGTTGATTATTACCACTTGGTAATACAACACTCGCTTAATATGCTTTGGATTTATAAATTGTTTCGCGCATGAACTTGTATAATTATTTTCTAATCTCTATTTGTTATTTGATTTGTACTTATCATAGAAGGAATCAAGAATGAGAGGATGGAGATTAACAAGAGGAAGCTATCTTTTAAATTTCCAGTTTGCATTTTAGACTCATTATGTATTTGAAATCTTGATTTGGTTTTAGACATTACGTTGCTTTTGTTTATGTGGTTGTTAGACATTATGTATGGATTTGAAGAATTGGTTTGATTTAAACATTGTTTTAGACATTATCTTGTTTGTCAATGTGTAACTTAGGGGCCCTTATTCATTGATGGATTATGTAAAACTTATGGATTTTAAAAGTTGTGAGATTTTATCAATTCTTATGGATTCTTAAAAATTATTCTCATGGATTACAATTGATTCTCATGGATTCTTGTAAATTATTCTTATGGATTTGTAATAATTTGTTTTCCACATAAGGTAATATATATATTCATAGTTTTCTAAAAAGTTCAAGTAGTACTTGTCAATATTCTAGACTCCACTTTAGACGTGAGACATCATCATAAAAAGACGTGAGCTAATCAACCCACACCATTGCCATCATCATTTTCAAACATTGCCATTAACATTACATAATTTGTTTTTCAAACCTGAGCTAACTTTTCGATTGTTTCTTTTTGTTTTTTGTAAAACTTTCTTTGTAGCTTGTTTTTGAACTTTGTTTTGAGATTGCTTTATTATTGATAAAATAGATTTGAATTTTGAATTATAATTTTCATAATGTGTTCTATTTCTTGACTTTGTGATGTCTTTATTTCTAGTTAACTTCAACGTCTTTTCCATGTTTGTGACTTGACTTTATTTATAGTTATGTATAATACGTCGTGAAATTTGCTCTTTCTTTTTAAGAATAATGAGTTCTTGCTTTCTTGGTGTTCTTATACTACGTTGGGTTTTTCAGTTGTTATTCTATGATTTGTTTATGTCTCTTTTATAAATTCTGGTTTTTGTTATGATTAGAAAATAAAAAAATGTTGTTTTGATGGTTGGGTTTTTTTGTTGATGTTGTGTGTGTTTTTTTTTACATGGATTTCAATAATATCATGTATATCTCTAGTATTTTGAAAATCATGTTGTATGAGTAAAACTATAGAGATTCCATCTCCCAATAACAATGGATTTTAATTGATTTAGAAAATCAACAAAACATAGATTTTTTGAATAACAATGGATTTCAAAAGGAATGTAAAAATCCTCAAATGAATAACAATGGATTTGATTTAGAATTTAAGAATCCATTAACCAATAACAATGGAATCTTAAAATTTTAAAAATCTACATAAATCCAACAATGTAACTTAGAGTAGATTGTCACAGTACTTTTGAATTTCCAGGTTTGATCTGGTTAATTTTGGTTTTTGATGGCAAACCCGAAACCCGCCCAAACCCGAAAACACCCAACCCATATCCAACCCGTATTTATATATAACTGGTATGAGTTTATATTCAGAAATCCGAAAATCCGAGACCCGAAATACCCAACCCAAAATTCGATTGGATACCTGGATGCCCACGTCTACGTGTTACTAGTTGTTTAATTGCAAATTGATGTCAGCCGTGGAAATAATTCATTATCTAAATGAGATTTTTCAACGCAGCATTGTTATGAGTGTATTTTTTTGTTTCTAAGTTTTTAAAAAACATCTTCTATTAAAGAAAAAACGTTAATACGTAGGGGCGATTGAATTGCTTAGTGGATGTGGTGGTGGAAACCTGCACAGTTGAAATAGTCAATAGTCTAGGTCTGAAAGCTCTGAGATGAGAAACACTTAGCGAAGATCTCAAGAGAGTTTGTTATTAAGCTTTTGCAATAGTTTCTGTGTAAAATTGCGGATCCCCTTTTTGGAGGTATCCTAGGTCTATTTATACAAGTCTAAGTCGGCCTAAGTCTACGCCTAAAGAGATAAGCTTGAATCCCTCAATCTTCGGGATTCTCCCCAGCATAGTCGGCGCCGTCTCTAAGTTTTGACCTCGTCCTCGTCATGGGCCCAAATCCGAGAGCTCGCCTTCCAGGCCCAGTCTTGCAGTAGAGGTCAGCGCGGCTTGTTACTCGTGGGCTTCCGACTCGTTTTCTCCAATGTGGGCCCGACGCTCGGCCCATTCCCTGTCTTGAAGTGAAATGGTTGCAACGGTCTCCTGGAGTCTAAATGACTACTACAGACGTCGTCCTGGAAAGGTGCCGAGGTCCTAGTCCTAGTCATTCTGAGAGCCGGTCTCAGAGACAGAGCTGGTCTCGATAACTGCGTGCCTACCTCTGGTACTTAGCCATTTTCTTGACGATCTCTACCGGAGTGAGATCTGACCCCAACAGTTAGCCCCCCAGCTCGGTAGTATCAGTTATGATGATGCCGAGGTAAAAGTCGTAGTGAGGTTTCTCAAGAAAATGTACTGCTTGGCCTGCGTCTGACGAGATGAGATTGTGAAAACTTGTTCCAAAGACCTGCCGATGTTACTGAGCCTTCGTGTTCATGTTCAACGTATAGCCCAGTAAGGATTTTCAATAGACTTGTGTTTCTGAATTTGTGTTATAAAGTTTAGAGGAACTGGTCCAGTAGAGTTTGCAGAGCTTGTTCTCGTTAAAGCTCGTAAAACTTGTTTACCCTGCCCAACTCTCACATGTTCACGTTAATGCTGAGTTGGACGTTATGTCTCTGTTTAGTTGCTTTCCGGACTTAGTAAAGATACTGTTTTCCGGAAGCTGAAAATTTAATTCCCGCTGAATTAGAAATATAAATTTCCTTTAGAAATTAGAGTTGTTAATTTCCGCTGGAAATCAAACGCTTGACTCATTTCAGAAATCAAAATTGTTCTCGCTGGCTACAGAAACTTGCCACTCCAGGGTTTTGACAGTAAAACTATAAATACTCCTTCTCCTTTTCTTTTCTCCACAACTTCACTCCTCCAAAAGAAAGGTAGCCTCTCTTCTCTCTCAATTTTCTGTTTTAGATCTAGGGTTTTGGAAACAAAATTTTTTTTTTTTTTTTTTTTTTTTTTCGTTTACGCCGCCATCCCGTATCGTTTTGTCTTCTCCGGCCGTTGGCACGCTTTCTCCGGCGATATCGCGTTCCGTTCTGCGCCGTCCAGTCTCCTCGTCGGTGTACAGGTCTTTTCCGGCGAGACCCCATTAAGGCTCAGACCCATCGACTTCGACTCGGGCCGTTTTGTTTCCCGACAGGTTCGGCTCCTCCGGTGACGCTCGTGCCGACGATTTCTTTCCCGGTGACTCAGGAGAGAGGTCAGCTTCGCGCCGTTCTTCGTTCTGTCGGCGGCATCCCAGTCTTTTCCGGCGAGGTCCCTCTCGAGTTCAGACTCGTCGACGCTGCCCCTGGTCGGCTCTCGGCTTTCCCGGTGACTGCGTCTCTTGGTCAGATCCAGGAGCTGGTTCAATTCCAACAAGCTCGTGGTTCCTCGTCGTTGTCGAAAGTGGAGGCGGTTTCCGGTGGGTTTATCGTCGTCATCACCAACACATCTCGGAGAGAAGGTCGTCGTTACTAATCCGGCGCCGGGGTCAAGGGTCCACCATTCATTCCGGTGAGCTCCTACTTCGCCGTTTTGATTGGCTCCGTCCTCGTGTTCCTCCACGGGATCTACTGCTGCCGGCGAGGGGAGATTGTTCCGGCGAGATCCGTTTCCTGTTCATGTCTCCGTTCCTCTTCGGTCTTAGTCAAGGGTTGAGCTTGGTCCCGACGTTCGCGTTTCTTCTCCGTCGTCACAGTGAAATCACCATTATTTCCGGTGCTTTTCCGGTGAGATCCAGTCCGGTTCACGTCTTGGTTCGTTACCTGTCCGTCATTGCACGCGTTTTTTGGTGAAAACCAGTTCGTGTCCGTTCGCTTCCGTTCACGCCATTTTCCGTTCAACGGTCCGGTTTGATTCGAGCTATCTCTGTGCCTAGGTCATGTTAAACCCGACGTCGTCTTTTGAGGAGTTTTTAAAATCCATTTCAAACTTTAGGACCAGTAGTTTAGAAAGCCTAGGACCAAGTTTTGAGATAAACCGTTCTGATGCGGAGTCCAGCTCCTGGCTTCGTCCTTGTAAAGATAGAGAAGTGACTCGAGTCCTGGTCTCAGATGTGAGTGATGCAGCGAATGCACAGAGTCCATATCTCGTCGACGAGCAAGTCGTTGATACACGTAATTCTCCAGACGTAAAGGTAGAACATGACGAGGACGAGATAAACGAAAGATTTGACTTAGCCTCGTTCCTAAGGAAACAAAAATCTTCGACACATGGAAAGCGTCGCGCTAGAAAGTTCAGACCTCCGGATCCGCCAGGATCTACTCTATCAACAGAGAGATCACTTTCTCTTTTGAGAAAGAAACTTAACATCCCTGATGAAATAGAGCTGGTGGTCCCGGAACCTCACGAACGATCTGACGATCCTCCGGAGGGGTATTTTACCTTATATGAGAGCTTCCTCGAGGCGTGCTTCCTGTGGTTTCCCGTTCCGTATGTGATTCTCGAGCTCCTAGCAAAGTATAGACTTTCGATTTCGCAAATCACCCCTCGAGGAATTCGTCACTTAGTAGGAACCCTTGTTCGGAGTTATGAGTGCGGGGAAACTTTAAGTGTTCATCACCTGATGCGCTTCGTGGATATTCGGCGGTCCTCTCCCTTCTCCAAGCTTGTATACTTCGCTGTAAACCGGAGGAATCTTAGACTTATCCACGGATTTGGCAGCAAAGACCGGCAATGGATGGATTTTTTCCTTTTCGTGCCGATATGCGAAGAGACTTTGGAAGATGGACTAGGCCTAATCCAATCGAAATGGCTTACAAAGGGTAGCCGGTCCCGTTGTCTATCTTTGGGAGTCGGCTAGTTTTACTTTTATTGCTTGTGATGCGTTTGTCTTTTTGTATTGATCATAACCTCTTGTTTTCGGTCATGTCTTTTTTGCAGTGACAGGCCCAGCACCGAAGGTTCCGAGCAATTGGAAGGCAGTTTGGGATTTGCTCAGCGTTCGAGGGTGCAATTGGAAGAAGGACTTCTCACTGCGACGTGTCGAGAAAGCGAGAGCTTTCCTTGTGGGTTCTTCTGTCTCAAGTTTTCGCTTTTCAGATTGTTCAGGAGACATTCAGTCAGAGATGGAGCGTCCACGATCTTTCAGGGGTTTAGCGCGTAGGACTACGGGGGGTGGCAAGCCTCCGACGCCGACTACTGCGTTTGCTTCCGCGGCGCCGACTACTGTGCCAGCTCCGGCCGTGCCTACTACTGCACCACCTCCTGTCACGCCGACTACTGCTACGCCTTCCGTTACGCCGACTACTGCGCCAGCTTCTGCCAGGCCGACTTCCGTGCCCGCTTCTGCCAGGCCGACTACTGCGTCGGCTTCTGCTGAGCCGACTACTGTGCCTCCTTCTGAGCCACGTGACACTTCTGCCAGGAAGACCACCACTGCTGCTAAGGGATCGTGTCTCCCTTCTTCGACTAGGAATGAGATTGTAGCCGCTCTGCCTGCTGCGTCCGGTCCTCCTCCTTCCGACTACGATGCCAAGAGGGCGGCCAAAGGGAAGGGTCATGCGGGCGACGACCGCAAGAGATCATCCGACAGGGACGACGTGATTGACGTGGACCGAGAGCCGAAGAGGGCTCGGGCGAGATCCGCCTCGCCTCCCCGTCGTGTTTCTAGTAGCGTCTTTGAGAGCAAGGCTTCCGCTAGAAGCCTCTTCTCTACTCTGGTTTTTGATGACGACGACGTGGCTCCGATCAACACGAAGTCTTTCGGAGACATGATGCGCGAGGGACTGAACGTAGGTTATCCTTCCTTTCTGCTTATCGTCCTTTAACACTTAGTGTTTCTTTCCTTCTTTTTGACACTTCTCTGTCTCTTATTATATATTTTTTTCCTTTTGACAGTTTCTAGCCCTTGTGAACAAGGTGGGACACGAACTTGGGGCCAAGATCGAAGACTTGAGCGAAAGCTGGAGGACGAGACGCGTCGTACTGAGACCGCGCGTTCCGCGGCTGCGGGCTTTCTAGCTGAGCGTACTGCGGCCTGGTCATCGATAGATAAGAAGAATGCCGAGCTTGCTGACAAATCCAGAGAGATAATCCAGCTCAGGGCCGCGGCGAAGAAGTCTGCGAAGGCCCTACTCACCGAGGCGGAGAGGTCCGTGACGGCTCTTGCCGCCGCGGAGGAGAGAGAGCAATGTTCGGCCGCGATCTTGACGAAGCGTAGTGGTGAGCTCGTCGCAGTTACGGAGAAGCTGAGTCAGCCGAACGAGCACATCCAGAGTCTCCAGAGAAAGTTCACTCGTGCCAGGAATAAGTTCGATGAGCTCCAGGGCGATCCGTGGGGCAACATGGTCTACCAGGTGCAGAGAGTAGCCAACCTCGACTTTGCCAGATTGTTACTAGGACTTACTGACGGTCAGGATCCCCCCAGACTAGAGGACGAGCTTACTTTTCTTACCGCCGACGTAGCGGAGCACGCCGGGGACGAGGAGCGTTTCGAGCGGTTGATGAAGAACCTTCACGGACTTTTGCACGTTCTTGATCCGCGGGTTAGTGGTCTTTCCTTAATAAACGCAGTTACTCCCTCGGGTAGATGCAGTTATTTCTCCTTTTCACAGTCTAACTCCTTTCTCTCTTTATCTTGTAGGCTAAGGCGCCCATCGCGGCCGTCCAGGACCGGACACTCGAGACGTACGCGGCGAGTGTTGGTGTAGCCGATCCATCGGGGTCCCTCCTTGGAGGCACCAGTTCCTGCAAGGCTGCGGTAGTTGGCGTAGATGGGAAGTTCTCCCTAATCGGCGGAGTTGGGGCCGAGGTGACCAAGACCAGGATCGACGATGTCGCCGAGGGCGCTGGGACTGTCGAGGCTCCTGAGGAGGTGAGGACGGACGAGGATTTCCAGGAGCCGAGGATCGACGCGCTTACCGAGGACCCGAGGCTTGACGATGTTTCTGGAGAGACGGAGGCCGAGGGGGCGCCGGTCACTCAGGTTGCTCCTCCAGGAGTGGACGAGAAGACCATTGCTTAGTTGTGTTTTGCGCATCTGTTAGCGCTTTTTAGATATTGACTTTGATTTTGCGCCTAGGAGGCTGCCTTATGCTTTTCGGCTTTAGGTTTTCTGGATTTGATGTCTTACCGTCTGGACGGGTTTTATCCATGGATGATTTTACCTTGTATGTTTGCAAGATGATAATGAATGCGGTTTTTAGCTTATCGACGATCTTCTTTTCAATATTTTTTTGCTTAGTCTTTCAAAGAAAATCTTAGTGACGACGAACCGTACTTTGTTGTAGATGTTTGACCAACGATGTTGTTGGGGTTTGAATTGGTCACTTCGGTTACATGTGCGCTTCTCTTTAAACGCACCTGCTCCTATAATGAACCACTTTTATTTATATAGTGCGCTTTATCCGATGGTGGATGTTGTCGTATTTATTCTGCAGAGTTTTTTGTGAGAAGTCGTCGCTGTGGCCAGCAGCGTCGGTTTGAGATGGTCGTTTAAGTTAGACCTTGAGTTATCCGTAACGGATGTAATAGAGATAGTTGTTTTGATAAGTCTTTGTAGCAGATGTTTTATTCTCATTAAAGTTTGCTACAAAGAGAGGTGGGAGTATACGAGTATACATACCCCACTCCCCCCCCCTTTTTTGGGAGGGGGGTAACTGAACCCATCCGAAAATGGGCTGCCTACGTACCCATTGCTGGGATCAAGTCACCCGTAGTTCATGGTAAATTGTTTGATGTATGGATGATTGAGTGTGATGATGATTGTTGAGGTAGCGGGATGGACTCTAGTGGTAGTACTTCTTGAGGTGTCGTGCGTTCCACGATCGTGGGATAGCTTTTCCTTCCATGTTTGCGAGTTCATACACGCCTGGGCGGACGACCTTAGTGACGACGTATGGTCCTTCCCAATGTGCTCCAAGTTTACCGGCGTTCCGCTCTGCTATGTTTTGGAAAACTTCGCGTAAGACCAGGTCTCCTTCGTAGAATCGCCGGGTGCGGACCTTGGAATTGTAGTACTTGGACGCAGCCAACTGGTAACGAGTGATGTTAAGTAGTGCTCGGTCACGCCGTTCGTTTACTAGGTCTAGCTCATCTAAGAGCAGCAGGTGGTTGAGTCCTTCTTGTTCGGGGAGAAGTCTACGGCGGACTCCTGGGACGTGTACCTCTGGTGGGATGACGCATTCTGTTCCGTAGACGAGGGCGAATGGGGTTTCGCCTGTAGCTCGCCTTGGAGTCGTTCGATAGGACCATAGGACGCCTTCGAGTTCATCTGCCCAGCGTCCCTTCTTTTCTTCCAAACGCTTTTTGAGTCCTGCAATAAGAGTCTTATTAGTGGATTCGGCTTGTCCGTTTCCTTGAGGACATCGTGGCGTAGATTTGCTCAGGCGGATCTTCCACTTATCGCAGAAAAGGTCGAACTTGGCGGAGATGAACTGCGAGCCGTTGTCAGTGACGATTTCGTAAGGCACGCCGTGTCGGCAAATGATGTTCTTCCAGATGAACTTCTCCACTTGTCTATCTTTGATGCTAGAGTATGACTCTGCCTCGACCCACTTGGAGAAATAATCTGTCAGCACCAAGAGATAACGCTTCTGTCGCGAAGGGTGGAGAGGCCCGACGATGTCCATGGCCCAGCGCATAAACGGATAAGGCGAGGTAATGGATGAGAGCAGCTCCGCGGGCTGATGAATCATTGGGGCGTGTCGCTGGCATTTTTCGCAGTGTAAGGAGAACTTCTCGCAATCTTGGATCATAGTGGGCCAAAAGTAACCATGGCGTTTGATTCGGATTGCTAGTGCTCGTCCTCCAGAGTGGTTGCCGCAAGATCCGCTGTGGATTTCCTCCATTACTTGCCTAGCCTTTTTCTCTTCGACGCAAGCGAGCAAAGGCCCGAAAAATCGCCATTTGTAGACATTGCCGTCGAGTAGAACGTAACGAGCCGCTTGTGCTCGTAGTTTGCGAGCTGCCCACTTATCCTTTGGTAACTCGCCATCGGCTATGTATCCTCGAATTTGGTCCATCCATGGCGTGTCGCAGCCGTATTCCTTTTCTTCTGCCTCTCCCTTAGTTAGAGTTTCTTTATCGCTCTGAGCGGTCTGGCCGTCCGCTTCTGTTGGTTGAGTACTGGTCGTTATGGCAGGTGTAGAGGGGTACGTTGGTGAAGGTGGAACACGTGCTGTTTCTTCAACCTCAAGATGGGCTGTCTCTGGTAAGGCAGGATCTGACGTACTCATCTCCATAGGTAATGGACCATCTGGCTTGGAAAGGGCTGTTGTAGCCGTTTCAGGATTTGACGCTGCGTTCTGGTCTTGGTCGGTTGACTCCGGAGCATCGGGAGGAGATGGAGCTTCAGTTTCGTTGCTAGTCGTCCAGTTGAGTTCAGGCCGAGCCGTCTCTGGTGAGGGATTTCCAGGGTGAGCTGTCTCGGGAGGAGTCGTCACGATCGGAGGTGAGCAGGCTGGCTCGGCTGGTTCGGGATTGGTCGGCTCTGCTGGAGTACCACGAGCCTTCTTTGTGGTACGGGACGCCTTAGCAGGTTCGAGGTGAACAGGTTCTGTCAAGCCTCCTTGTGTTTTATGCTTAGCTGCCTGAGAGCGGGTTACCACATTTGCCAAGTTGCGCAAGCGAATGCTTGGTTTCTTGATAAACTCGACGGGAATGACACGGCGAACATCTTCGTCTGTTTTAGATGCGACGACTGCTAGGGCGTCGGCGTCTGTATTCTCTTCTCTAGGAATACGTGTTACCGTGCACTCTTCGAACTGCGCTGCTAGTTCCTTGGCGACTTGGAGATAAGCCTCCATTCGTTCATCTTTGGTGGCGTATTCTCCGTTGAATTGGTTTACGACTAGCTGAGAGTCGCAAAACACTGAAACTTTCGTGATTTCCAGTCCTTTGGCGAGTCTTAGTCCTGCTAGGAGCGCTTCATACTCTGCCTCATTGTTCGAGGCGTCGAATCCCAGGCGGAAAGATTGTTCGAGTACTTCTTTTGTAGGTGAAGTTAATCGTATCCCTACGCCTGAACCGCTTTTTGATGATGCGCCATCTACGTGAAGCAGCCAAGGGAGGCTAGGAACTTCAACTTATTTGATTTCGTCTGGCAGTTCTATAAGGAAGTCTGCCAGGACTTGTGACTTCGCGCTAGTGCGGCCTCGATAGTCAATGTCGTATTCGCTCAGCTCTATCGCCCACTTTGCCAGTCGTCCTGATTGACTGGGACTGTGCAAAACAGACCGCAGCGGGAAAGTGCTAAGGACTACTATCGGATGTGATTGGGTCTCAGTTTTCGTGCGGCTGTGAGGACGGATAGTGCCAGCTTCTCCATGACTGGGTATCTAGTCTTGGCGTCTGTCAGTGACTTGCTGATATAGAAGATGGGCTTCTGCTCGCCTCTTTCCTCTCGGACCAGGACTCCGCTGACAGCCGTTTCGGAGACTGCTATGTATAAGAACAAAGGTTCGCCGTGGACTGGCTTCGCTAGCACTGGAGGGCTGGCCAGGTACTTTTTTAACTGTCGGAAGGCATCTTCGCATTTTTCTGTCCACTCAAAATTCTTATTCTTTCGTAGCATGTCGTAGAACGGAAGGCATTTATCAGTGGACCTTGAGATGAATCTGTTAAGTGCTGCTACTCGCCCAGTGAGTCGTTGGACCTCTCGCTTGGATTTCGGCGAGGACATCTGGATGAGTGCATCGATCTGTTTTGGGTTTGCCTCGATGCCGCGATGGGTGACGAGGTATCCGAGGAACTCACCGGAGGTTACTCCGAATCTGCACTTCGTTGGATTCAACTTCATGTTGTGTTTGTTCAGGCACTTGAAACAGTCTTCTAGGTGGACTACGTGGTCTTCCTCGTCTAATGATTTCACCAGCATATCGTCGATATAAACCTCCATGGTCTTGCCGAGTTGGTCAGCAAACATTTTGTTGACTAGGCGTTGATAAGTGGCTCCAGCATTCTTCAAACCAAAAGGCATGACTTTGTAACAGTATATGCCGCGATCCGTTATGAACGCCGTCTTCTCGCGGTCGGCCGGGTTCATTAGAATCTGGTTGTAGCCAGAAAACGCGTCCATGAATGACAGGAGTTTATTGCTTGTTGTTGCCTCGACGAGCCGGTCGATGTGTGGGAGGGGGAAGCTATCTTTGGGGCAGACCTTGTTTAGATCTGTGAAATCTACACAGGTCCGCCACTTGCCGTTCTTCTTTTTGACCACGACTGGATTTGCCAGCCAATCGGGGTACTTGACTTCCATTATCGATCCCACTTTCAAGAGTCTCTCGACTTCGTCGTTGACAGCCTTTGCTCTTTCAGGTCCTAGTTTCCTTCGTTTCTGCTTAATTGGTTTGAATGACGGATCGACATTCAACTCGTGGCAGGCTGCGTTGATATCGATACCGGGCATGTCGTCAGCTGCCCAAGCGAAGGTGCCTATGTTTTGCTTCAGAAACGTGACTAGTCTCTTCTTGATTGTAGTGTTCAAATTAGCGCCGATCTCGATGCATCGTTCTGGGTTCTTGTCGTCGATGCAAACTGATACAACCGGTTCGCAGGTAGGTACCGCTCTCAACTCGCGGTCCTCCTCGATCTGTAATTGCTATAACTTCTCGGAAATCTCTTTGACGGGGTCTCTGTTTTTCTTCATCTTTTTTCGTTCGGCTTTCGAGACCGGGTCAGTAACGGGATTCCGAATTTTGTGTTCAGTGAGAGTGCATACGCGAGACTCCTTCTGACTTCCGTAGATCGTCTTGATGCCTTGCTTTGTTGGAAACTTGACGCATAGGTGGTAAGTGGATGCTACGGCACGCATCGCGTTAAGCCATGGAGTTCCTAGGATGACATTGTATATTGCTGGGTGATCCGCTACTGAGAATTCGACTACTTTGACGATTCCTCCAGTTTCTACGGGCAACCTGATTACTCCGAGCGTCATCGTGGTCTCTCCTGAGAAACCGGTTAGGGGCTTCGGTTGTTCCTTGATTTCGTCAAAGCTGATATCCATTCGTCTCAGCGTGTCTTTGAAGATTACATCGACGGTGCTTCCCGTGTCAATCAAGACCCGAGACACGTCAATGTTGCTGATAGCGATTTCGATGACAAGTGGATCGTCGTGTGGTTTGTCGATTCCGATCGTTTCTCTTTCTTCAAAGGTAATTGTGTCGTTAGGGAAACTAGACGCTAGCTTCAGCTCGGCGTTGAAATGCTTTAATCGAAGAAATCGTATCTGAGCAATAGTGAGATCCTCCCATTATCATGAGTAATCTCCTTCTTGGACCGCCTTGAGCGGTGTTCTCGTTTTGTCTACCGCGTTTCGGTGATTCCTCCTCGGTGGGTGCAGGCTCAGGTGCGGGCGCTTGATCTGTTTTGACTTCAAAATCTTCGAGTTTGAGGTCTTCCTTAAGCTTGCCGTCCAGCAATCTCTGGGCGAGGGCCGAGCCGAGGGATCGGCAGTTTACTGTTGAGTGCCCATGGGTGCGATGAATGTCGCAGTATAGCGACCCGTCGTAGGTTGAGTTTCCGGTCCACACATTAGGAAAACCTCTTCCTCGGCCACGACCGCGGCCTCTACCTCGGCCAACGCCAGGTGAATCCACTTGGTAATTGTGGGCTCCTTTTGAGCCACTCTCGTGCTGGACATAACCTCTACCATGGGTTTTTTGCGACTGGCTCGGCTGGAGGTCGCTGTCATTCTTCTGTTTTGACTTCCCATACTTCTTTGCAAGTTTCTTTGCTTCTTCTTCGCTTTTGGCGTAGTTCGTTGCTCGATGTAGGGCATCCTGGATGGTTGAGGGCTCGTTGAGAGACATCTCCTTCCAGAAATCAGATTCGTGCCATATGGCCCTTTTCAGAGCTCGGAGTGCATCTGAGTCCTCTATCCCTTTCACTTGTGATAGTACGAGCTTGAAACGTTCGATGAAAGTTTTGAGGGACTCGGTTGGTCCTTGATTCATGGACCATAAATCAGCGCCGGACGTTTGAGTCTCAATGAAGATGGAGTAGTGTTTGATGAAGGCCTCTGTCAACTGCTTGAACGTATCGATGGAATTACTTTCGAGCCCTTTAAACCATTTGAGAGCTGGTCCTTTAAGGTTTTCTACGAAAAGCAGGCACTTCCCGACGTCCATCTCTTCCTCTTTGAAATTCGATCTTGTCATAGCCACACTGAATTCGTTGAGGTGGTCAGCTGGGTCTTCGGTCCCGTCGTAGGTTGGTACCCTAATCTTGCCTGGGTCCGATACTCGAGCTTTTGTGATGCGTGCCGAGAAAGGAGTGTGCTGGGCTTGCTCCAATATCAGATCGAGTTCTGGTGCCTTGCTAGTGGCACGATGCATCTGCGAACGAATAGTCTTCAACTCGGCAGTAGTCTTGTTTAACGAAGCTCGAAATTCGGCCATCTGGTCATGCTGGGCTTGAAACGCAGTTTGTTTTGCTTCAGCATCCTCCGCTTGTTTTACCCACTCAACGTTTTCCTCTTCTTCCGAAACATGTCTGGCATATCCACGACCGATCTCATCGTTGAAAACGGAGAAACGTCGTTGGGTCGTCCTTTGTGGGTCGGCATGCTTTTGCCTCGTAGTGGTTCGCCGCGCCACTTCTTCCTCTGGGAGTTCGGTGTTGCGTGTGACTCTCCTCACAAGGGCATCGTCTCTGACGGTGGAGAATTGTTGTGAAGCTATGTGTTTAGGATCATTGTTCCTTGCTTTGTCCATTCCTTGCCGATCTCTCGCTGTCTCAGTGAAGATTGTTTCGGGGACGACTCTTCTAGCCAGGTCATCGTCGTCGTTGTCGAGGTCTATCGGCTCGTCGCCAACCTTCGCTTTCTCTCGTCGTGCCTGGGCTAAAAGAACGGACCGTTCCTCGTTTGCAGCGGTTGATGGATTCTGTTGCCGAGGTTGGCTCGACGATCCTATCGGTGTGGTGAAGTTGAGTGCCACTGGATCGATTCGTGCCGCTGGTCTTCTGAACAGACTCGGCTCGAGAGGTCGTGCGCGGACGTCTGCTCCTATGGATCTGAGCTCGTCGGTTATTGTGTCGTTGGCTCTGTTTTGCCGGTCGGCGCTCTCCAGCAATGCGTCCAGTGTCGCGCTCATCTTCTGCAGCAACTCAGGGAGAAGCGAGCTCGCTCTCGGGGTTTCCTTCGACTTCTCGCCAGGGAGATCGGCGCGAGCTGTTCCTGCTGGTGGCGGATCGTCACGAGCGGCCTGGTCCGCGTTGGTACCTCCTTCAGCCTGGATCTCGCCCTCTTCCAGATCTCTCGGCGCGGCGTCTTTCGGATCAGCGATACGTCGTTCGTCAGTCATCGTGTTCTGGATCTCTTCGCGGTGGTTCTTCGGAGTGAGAAGCTTTCAAGCCCCCTCCTTCTAGCGCCAAACTGTGGTGGTGGAAACCTGCACAGTTGAAATAGTCAATGGTCTAGGTCTGAAAGCTCTGAGATGAGAAACACTTAGCGAAGATCTCAAGAGAGTTTGTTATTAAGCTTTTGCAATAGTTTCTGTGTAAAATTGCGGATCCCCTTTTTGGAGGTATCCTAGGTCTATTTATACAAGTCTAAGTCGGCCTAAGTCTACGCCTAAAGAGATAAGCTTGAATCCCTCAATCTTCGGGATTCTCCCCAGCATAGTCGGCGCCGTCTCTAAGTTTTGACCTCGTCCTCGTCATGGGCCCAAATCCGAGAGCTCGCCTTCCAGGCCCAGTCTTGCAGTAGAGGTCGGCGCGGCTTGTTACTCGTGGGCTTCCGACTCGTTTTCTCCAATGTGGGCCCGACGCTCGGCCCATTCCCTGTCTTGAAGTGAAATGGTTGCAACGGTCTCCTGGAGTCTAAATGACTACTACAGACGTCGTCCTGGAAAGGTGCCGAGGTCCTAGTCCTAGTCATTCTGAGAGCCGGTCCCAGAGACAGAGCTGGTCCCGATAACTGCGTGCCTACCTCTGGTACTTAGCCATTTTCTTGACGATCTCTACCGGAGTGAGATCTGACCCCAACAGTGGATACCATTCCAACGAGCAATCAAAACAAGCGGTTGGAACATAATTGTAACAAGTAGTTATAAATGTGATTATTCGATAAAAATGGATAATTGTAACGAGAATCTCAAACGGTGGTAATACATTGTATTTGCATTTAAAAGGGGTTTTGTAGGCCTGGCCAAACTGGATTTTTGATTTCGTTTTACGTGTTTTGGATTGGGTTAGGGTTGTTTGGATTAACAGTTATTATCCCGTTTTTGGATTGTTATTTTGTTTTTCCTAAATAAGGATATTTGTAAATATATTGTATACACCATTTGACACTTATCATAACATGCATGGAGATATTTTGGAATTTGGAAAATAAATTCATGACTAAGAAGATGCATGAAGATGTTATTGATTTTTTTTACACGTATCAAAACCATTGGATAGATGAAGAAATAATTATGACTTTATTCACACATATAAAAAAAAAACATTATCATCAAATTTATTATAAAAAAAGTTTTAAAATATCTCACAGTTCTTATTTGCCTTCTACATGTA
Organism: Arabis alpina; assembly: GCA_900128785.1. Classification (NCBI taxonomy): domain Eukaryota; kingdom Viridiplantae; phylum Streptophyta; class Magnoliopsida; order Brassicales; family Brassicaceae; genus Arabis; species Arabis alpina. The sequence goes on along the minus strand of LT669794.1, from coordinate 40,639,910 downwards.
TTCAATATAGCTTTCTGAAAAAAGGTTTTTGAAGTATTATGCTACAACAATAAGGAGGCTATTCAACACGTTGATCAAAGTGAAGATGGGCTCTTCTTGAATTAGAAAGCCCAATTGTGAGAAAGATTGAAAGCTCACATAATATGAAACTCAGGCTTTCGTGGTGATAGGTTAAATAGGAATAGACGGTGACAAGAATACTCACGCATCTAGAGTTATATTGTGAGAAGCACACATGTGTATGGTGTCGTCCACCAGAGAGGAGATCACATTAAAAAGATATGCCTCTTGTGTTTGAATCAAGGTTATAGAAAAGAGTGGTGTGTCACCATATAACGATTGTAAGTTGCTTCTTTTTCTAATGGATTGGTTATGTACTAGGTTTCGGGGATGTAGGAAACGAACCTCGTGAAAAAACTCTATATGTTCCTTACTTTATGCTCATATACATACAAACATACAAATCTAGCCACAAAATAACTTTTTAAATTGGTATCAGAGAAGGACTCCATAGAGAATCATTTTTATTTTTGGGGGTGATCCTGGATTCAGTGTTAGTGGTTGAGATTGAAGATCAAACTGTGAGATTAGGGTTCTTCAAATTTTGTGTTATCGAAGGAGGAAACTGAAGTTAATGGGCATTTTTTTTTTTTGTGTTTTGGAAAAAAAAACGTAAAAGAAAAAAAGGAAACAATGAGGATGGGCCAAAAGAAATCATCAAGCGTTTCAAAGAAAAAAAAGTTCTCTCGTAAAAGAAAAGAAAAGAAAAAGCAACGAGATTTTGATTTGAAGATAAGAGAAGAAACAGAGAAGTGGTGTGATCTAGAAACTGAGGGGGAAACTAAGCAAAAAAAGACTGTTGCGATAAGCCACTTTGCATGCTATATTTTTGACAGAACATAATGAACCAGAAGTTGAAATTGGTACAGTTGCAAAGATAACGAATTTAGCTTTTCATAGGAGAAAACGAAACTCAATTCGGAGGTGAATTGTGGAAGTTATGAGTGTTTCCGTTTACCCAAATATGTAGTTTAAGTTCTGCAGCTTACGCGGAGCCAACTACGACGACATGTTTCCAACGAATCAAATATATTCAGGCCATGATCAAGATATATATAGACAGATCTCACTGCAAGGAAGATATAGAAATTTACGGCTTGTCAATCGAAGTTAAACTCCATATGCAAATCATGGTGAAAGTCGTCCAATAATCATTTGAACAGAAGTTGTAATAGAAACTGTAACAGAGGTTGGAACAAGAAAGGGAGTGGTGGAACATGCCCAAGAACATAGATAGATTCTGGAAAAAAATAGTTTCAGAATTCATCCAAGGGAGAGTGTAATGTAGGACCTTGTTCTTTGATCAACTTGAGAGTTTTTGAAAGAATGTGCCAACCAAGCGGGGGGAATAATCTGTTGTTGCATCTCCAACAAATCCGATAGAGAGCCTAAAGAAGTGAATATGAAGAAAGTGTTTATGCTAGCACTAAGGGGGAGTTGAATGCTGAATCTAGGGAGTGTGCAGATGAGCTTGGATGCACACATTAAATCAAAAAGGGGAGAATGAAAGAGAGGTACAATGCTATTTGTAGAAAACAAATTAAGATGAAACATTGTTGAAATATATGATGACAAAGTATATATTAAAAACTTTAGAACATTGTTCATATATATATATATATATCTAATTAAGTGATGTTTAAAATTTATGGTCACAATTTATAATTTTAGTGAAGTTAAGATTAAAAAGTAAACAATAATTTTAAATTATTTAATGTGAATTATTTTGAAATATATAAAAATCTATCATATTATTGTAAAAAAAGAAATATATATTAGAATATGGTTTTACATATTTTCAATAAATTCATGAAGATTGATATTAAATATTTACTTTAAATTAAAATTGATATCACATTTTTCTTTTAAAAAATCAATATAAAAATTCTAAATTGTAGAAGGACAAATGTCATAATTAAGTAAAAATTATGTTCTAAATATGAAAATAGACATTAATTGCCAACACCAAAAGTGACACATGACAACTTGTCAAAGCTTTAACTTAGTGGAACCTTAAAAAAATTAGGTTTTAAATATGAAAATGGACATTAATTGCCAATACCAAAAATAACACATGGCGGCTTATCAAAACTTTAATTTAGTGGAACTTTAAAATATTATATAAGAATACCTTCACTTGTAACTAGTGAACACTATAAGATTTTTAATCTTAAGATACATTCACTTGCTAAGTAAAATACTCTTCAGATTGGAAAACTAATACCAAAACCAAACATGGTAAAACAAAAGAAATAAAAATCTTACTTTGAAGCTCAATTGCTTGGTTTTGCTTTTTCCTCTTGAAAGAAACTAGGCCAAGAGCAATCAATACTATGGTAACGGCAACAGAAAGAACAAATGCCGCCATAATTCCAACTGAATTTTTTTTTGTTTCTACAAAAATCAAATTTACCAAAAACATAATTACGTAATACCAAAAGTTGTAAGACAATTGCAAATGTTTCTAAAATATAATGACTCGGTCTCAATACAGTTCAAGCAAGCGTATGCTATAGTACCTGGAGCGCACATGACCAAGGTGTAGACTCAGTGGAAGGACCTAGCCTGATCGAACCATTGAAGTAGCTTTCGGAAATTGTGACGTTAGAAGCGAAAGTAAAATGCATGAGAGTGAGACGGTGGTTCTTGTCATATGGTAAGGAAGCAGAGGATTGTAACAGAGCCCTTCTCTGCCATTTTTTTTTTCTTTAGATTATTCAGATCATATGTTGAGTGTTGGAATGTGACAAAATTGGTGTGATAATCTATTTTATATAAGATTTGCAAACCATGTCAATATGTCACCTAGAGTTAAAAGATATGAACCCTTGATTTTACCGATGAGATTAGAGTCCTTTAGGGTCTTTCCATTGCTTGTCTCCCAAGTTATGTGTCATTTGTAATGATACTCTCCCAGTTTCTATAGTATATTTTCTATGCTGTATCTGTTAACCCAAAAGCCTTTACGGAAACAACGAAAAACAAACAGAACATCTCGGATTTTCAACGAGGATTAACTTCGGTGATTGTTGCTTCATCTACAGAGCAAGTAATAGACTTGCTGGTCGACTGAGTGGATTCCAATCCCTGAGCTGCTGGGTTCGATCTTGGTCCGGTCCTGAAGAAAAATCCTGGTGGAAGAGGCACAGGCAATGCAATTGAGCTGGTTGTGAGCATTTGGTAAATTGTTGACATTGTTGGACGATCTGCAGGATTTTCTTGAACACATAATAACCCAATATGAATGTATCTAGTGACTTCCTCGATATTACAATCTTCTCTAATACATGGATCGATGAGCTCAGGCAATGTATTGTTCTCCCAAAGTCTCCAGACCTGTAGAATTTAGGTAATATATATTCAGAACTTTGATCAATGTTTATAAGAAACAAAGTTTGGGACTAAGTTATAATTGCTTACATATGTTACTAAGTTGTTAACTAAACCATCCATTTTGTAGAAGCTGCTATTTTTTCTGCCACTAATGATCTCAAGAATCAATACTCCGAAGCTATATACATCTGATTTCGTAGAGAACTGGCCATGTGTCACATACTCAGGAGGCATGTAGCCGCTGCAAAATACATGTTAAATTGGCATGAAAAAGAAAATCCATCAGGTCCATTTAAGTATAGACTTACAAGGTTCCAACTACTCTTGCTGTGTTGGCTACAGTTTGGTCCATTCCAAAGATCCTTGCCATTCCAAAATCAGCAATTTTGGGATTCATATCTGCATCTAAGAGAATGTTACCCGCTTTGAGGTCACGATGTATAATCTTGAGCCGTGAATCTTGATGTAGGTATAGAATCCCACGAGTGATTCCCTCGATGATGTTGCGCCGCACTGTCCAATCCAATTGAATTCTCTTCTGAGGGTCTACATATTCATATACAAACACAATATTTAGCTATGTACAAGAAGAAGAAACAACATACAAATATATGTTGAGTTATAAACAACTAACCAAAGAGGAAATAATCAAGGCTTTTGTTAGGAACAAACTCATAGACGAGTAACTTCTCTTCTCCTTGTAGCGAAAACCCGAGAAGTCTAACAAGATTTCTGTGCTGAAGCTTTGCAACAACAACAACTTCATTCTTGAATTCTACTTCACCTTGTCCTGATGTTTTTGACAATCTCTTTACCGCAACTTCAGTGCCATTCATGAGCATACCCTTGAATATAATTTCAAATTAAGCACATCTTTTTCTCCACAAGAGAAGCAAGGACAAAGAGCATATACCTTGTAAACCTCACCAAATCCACCTTGACCGAGCTTGTTATGCTCAGAAAAGTTTCTTGTCGCAGCTTCAATTGTCTTTAAATCAAATTGAATTGATTCCGCTTCATTTAAACCAATATAAAGCTCGTGAAAAAGCTCCACTTTAATTATAAGGTAAATTCAAAAGGTTTAACAAACCAACAAAAAAACTCACAAGGAAGTTCAATTTCTTGCTTTTGGTTTCTTCTCTTGAAAATGACCAAGCCTACAACAATCAATATTATGCTAACAACAATAACAACGACTATCACGACAATAATCGTTGTTCTCTTTCTTGTATCTGCACAGAAACACCAATTCACCAAAAACATAACTACACAAACCCCAAAAAAAACCAAGAACTACACTGAAAACGTTTACAAAAAAGACTTGCCTTTCTCGGAAATATTTGTCTTATTGGAAATAGAAGGCGTCTTTAAAGACGACGGAGAAGGTGGGGGTGAACGCATGTCATTAATATGATCAAAAGCACCAGAGAAATTATAGAATTCCCACCGGAAAAAGCAATTTGGCCGCAATATAATACTGCCTCTCTTCCCATGGAACCATGTCTTGTAATAATCAACGCTTGCCTCTAGGCAAAGTTTACAATCATTTGCCGAAATATCTGGAGTGCATTGCATCAACACCCATATGTTCCCGTAAACCGGCACCGGAACTACATCCTTTGCATAGTATTTACCACTAGACGATGATAAAGAAGAAGGAGAACTAGAAGATTTGTTTCTAACCAACGAAGAAGCTATTGTGATCATACGCAACATTAACCCGTCCCACACACTATCAAATTCCTTCTGGTTTTCTTTTCTAATTTCCATCACATTATGAAACACATTATACGGCTCCAACAACAGTTCCCCGGAGAAAGACAAGCTAGAGTAGCGAACAAGGCAAAGGATCTCATCACCTAACCATGAGAAAGCGTCGGTTTGGTTCGGACAGCTCTGTAGTGAAGCCTTAGATGTACTCTTGATACAGTTTGAGCAAGCGTCTGATACAGCACCTGGGGAGCACATCCCCATGGTGTAGACTGTGTCATGGCCTAACCCGAACGAGCCATTGAAGTAACCGTCATGAGTTGTGACGTTATAAGCTAAAGTAGAGAGGATGAGACGGAGGTTCTTGCCATATGGACTATTGGGTTTGTAATTCCCAGCAGTTTCATCACAAGTTTGTGCAGAAACAGAAATGGCTCTGAAGCTTGTGATTAAAAGGCATAGGATTGATACAGAGCTCTTCTTTCCCATTTTTTTTCTTTTTGTTTCTTTAGATAATTCAGATCATGTGCGTTTATTGGAATGTGTGGATCTTATCAACTTGTCGAGAACTTTGAATATTACACTTAAAGGACAACGCACAGTAGTAAAATATTGACTATTTTGGATTCTTGTGTGAGACTTTTCCCTATAAGGTATCCTTGATATAAGGGAATTTAACAAGAATACCATCTATTGGTACACAAACTAGAAGTCAGAGAAAGAAATTAAATGTTACTAAAACAAAAGAAGGACATTTCCCTTCTTTCAATCTCTCTTAATTTTCTCAGCATCCGGTGGCTACCATTAAATACTATGAAGATCTTCACTATCTCTCTCTTTTTAACACCTCTGTGTTTGTTATTCTTCTTTTACGATTTTAATTTAAGAAACTCTGAATATACATGCCATTATATATATTCTTGTTCAATGAGGACCCTTAATACTATGCATCTGATGAAGATATAAGTCGGCCCTTTTTGTTGCCGACTACGACCACATATTGTTTGTTTGGCATCGAAGCGACCAATCGCAGTGACTAGCCGCAATGATCAGCGACCACGATTTTTAGTTGCTAGATTTTTCAGTAACTAATCGCAGATTTCGGCAACTGGTCCCTAAACGAATAACATTTAGTCACTGCGACCAAAAATAATTAAAAAAAGTTAATTAAATCAAAATTCTAGCAAAATATATTTATTAAAAAATTCAAATTCAAAAAAAGTTTCATAAATATATAATATAAATTTTAAGAGAATTGAAAAGTTTATTTACCAAACCATAAAAATGTGCTTTCTCGATAAAAAAACTAAAATAGTGGGTTCCACCAAAAATCACAAAATCACATTTTTCCACCAAAACTGTAAAACAAATTTCATGTAAAACATGTAAAAAGATATTTTTTGTAAAAACCCTAAAATCATGATTTACACTAAAAACTACAAAATAGAGTTTTACCCCCAAAACTGTGTTTTACCCTAAACTCAAAACCGAATTTTCGGGTAAAACCACAAACCTGTTTTGCTTTCAAAAATGTTAACTCATATTTTATTAGAGTTCTATTTTTATTTTTATACCAAAAAAAAATATTAATGAAATAATTTAAAATTTCGAGTTTACAAGCAAATTGCAGTGACTGCAAAACGAATAATAAAACGATTAGTCACCGAGACCAATTATAACGACTAGTCGCAACGACCGATCGTAACGACTGCAAAACGAACAACATAACAATCAACTAATCTCTATCGCTGGTCGCAGTGGCTGATCGCAGTGGCGAAGCTATGAATTCAAACACTGGATCAGTTGACCGACCCTTTTTTTTCTTTTCACTAAATTAGTTGGTTTGATTTGTTTAATTTATCTTTTGAACTTGGTTAAATTGATTTTTTGAACTTGGTTAAATTTATCTTTTTTAGTTAAATATATGTTTTGAACCATGTCCATCCTACTTTTAATAAAATCAAATGTGGTATATTTTGACAAAACCCAATTTTCGTTTTTATGTTTATAAATTGGAAACAAAGTTGAACCCACTTATAACCCGTTATTTACTTCTAACGTGGGTAATTGAGGATTGTTAGGAAATTTGTAACTTAAATTGAATTATTTTGCATAACTAAGTATTTCATAATTATGAGTTTACTTAACCTTATGAACAAAGCCATACCGTTAAGCAATTATTATTTACCATGAAGAAGATGTGATTATAATAAATTTTGGTTTATAGACTTTTGAAGTTAATTCTGATTTTTAGTAATAAAGTTTGTGAAGACATATCATCGCAACTGAATTCAAAATTAATATTTGGATGATTGTTTGGTTTGTTTTATCAGAAAAGAGATTATTATTGAAAAACTTTTAAAATGAAAGATAGTAGAATATTATTATAAATAAAATTATAATATTTTTTAGTTATATAATGACTTTGGTAAAAAGATTCCTGGATTCATCATTGGCTGATCGTAGTCGCCAACGACCGGTAAAAGAACATGGCCGTCATTGTTGAATAAGCCAATCTCAAAGTGACCAAGCTTTTGTGGAAACAACAACAAAACAGAACATATTGAATTTTCAACGAGGATTAACATCAGTTGTTGTGGCATCATGCACGGAACAAGCAAAATGCTTGTTAGAAAGATGACCCTGGCCTAACAGGTTCCATCTGGTCCGTTTCTAAAGAAAGATCCAGGTGGCCGAGGTGCATGCAGGCAGAGTCATTGAGCTGGTTGTTAATTAGTAGGATTACAGAGAAAAGTATTCCTTCTTCAATGTTTGGAATGTTCTTCATTGTAATCGTTCATCAAGTTGACAGACGGTCAGGGCCGGCCCTGAGAGCAAGCAGCCCAAGCCCACGTTTGCGGCCCAATTTTTTTAAAATTTTGGTTATATATAATTTTGGCCTTAAAATATGTAAAAATTCTCTTTAGTCTAGTTGGTTTATGGACTACATAATATAAATAAGAGGTGGAGGGTTCAAGACCGGCCTTGCAGACAGTACTAGTCGCCAAGAAGAAGTTGACGTTGATTTGCAAGAAAATTGCATTCTTTTACAGAGAAAGTATCGATCGGCATCATCACATTTATTAATAATACTTTGGAAAGAAAAGAACAGAGGAAAGGAGACGAACTGGAACATGTCTGGTTATGCTTCTTTTGGTTCTCTATTCCTTTTTGTCTTCCTTGCAAGTTTCAGATCTTATGCACAGTACCGAATCCCTAATTATGTATACCATTATTGTCCTAACACGACAACTTTTTCGAAAACCAGCAAATACTCCTCCAATCTCAGAAGCCTTTTAACCTCTCTTTCTTCCAACAGCGAATCTACTTCCAACGGATTCTATAACACCACTGCAGGTCAGAGCCCTGACGTGGTATTTGGGATTTTCCTATGTCGCGGAGATGTCTCGCTGGAAGTCTGTCGTGACTGTGTAGTCTTCGCGGCCAACGACACTTTAAATCGCTGTCCGAATGAGAGAAAGGTCACACTCTATTACGATGAGTGTATGCTCAGATACTCTAATGGGAAGATGGACTATTCAAGAGATGGAGGAATTATCTTGTATAATACCCAGAATGTTACATCTAACCAACAAGACCGGTTCAGATTTTTGGTGGTTTCATCACTAATCGAAGCCGCCAACGAAGCGTCGAGTAATTCCAAAAGATTCGATGCCGGAAAAGCTAATGTATCTGCGTTCCAGAGTTTCTACGGTCTGGTTCAGTGCACTCCTGATCTACCGAGTACACACTGTTTGAACTGTCTGGAACTGAGCATTAGTCAATTACATCCCGACAAGACCGGGGGAAGAGTTATTGTGCCGAGCTGTAGTTTAAGATACGAGATTTACGCGTTTTACAACGAATCCGCCATTAGAACACCTCGACCGCAACCTGGTCTGAACAATTTCTTTCCATTGATTACTTGTTTCACCACAACTTTTCTTTTGAGACATTCAGTCTTTGCTAAAACTATGTCTGTGAATACAGGAAAAGGCGGAAACACCTCTGCCATAATCATTGCTGTTGTTGTTCCAGGCACTGCAATTTTTCTTTTATTCGTAGCTGTTTTTAGTTTCCGGGCCAAGAGAAAAAGGAAAATTTGGGCCAAGAGAAAAAGGAAGAATTATGAGACGGAACCACTAGCTGAAGGTGAAAAACTCCCCTTTTGAGGTCAAATGAATACTGAATAGTCTTGCTGTGTTCTCATCTTGTTGAAATTGTATGTACAAACAAGGATGATATTACAACTGCAGGCTCACTTCAGTTTGATTTTAAGGCTATTGAGGCAGCAACCGATAAGTTTTCGCAAAGTAACAAGCTTGGTCAAGGTGGATTCGGCGAAGTTTACAAGGTATTACCATTGTATAGGGAAGCTGTTTATCTACGAGTATATACTGAATAATGCACTAACATAAGGTGGTTTAGTGTTTTGAATGTCGTCAAACAGCTCACCACTCTCTTGGTTTTGAATTGAAACAAGCGCTTGAAATCGGAAACTGAGAGAGTGGCGAGGTGTTCCATATTTGACAAAGTCTTTACATAATTTATTTCACCACAATACAAATCATGTAAACCACCTCCCCCACATGACTGCTTTCCCTTGTTTCCAAATCAAATCTCGCACACACACATACTTTGAGTTGCAAATAATCGTGTTATTGTACCATCACACAGAAAATTCTTCTTGTTTCCTTATATGTAAAGGATTTCAGAACAAAATAAACGTTTTTTTTCATACTAATAGGTTTTGTGCCCAGGCCTGTATATCCCTTTAGGTCTGGACCATTGCATTTTATATGATCTCCTCCCAACTACACTGTTGGATATGCATCTGGACCTCCCAGATTTATATTCGGCCCATCAGAAGAATCAAGCTTAAAGCCCATCAAAGGAACCAAGCTCAAGGCCCAATCCATCAAATGGTTAACTAGAATGCTTTATTTGTGTAGTTACCTTATGTAAACCATAGTTCATATTTAACTCTAAATAAGCACTATATATAGTTGTCACATCACTAGATGGGACAACTCATGTAATATCATTTAGAGCAATACCGATCATTTCGAGTACTTTCACCCGTGTTTTATTTACGTTTATTTCTCGACCCGGTTCGTTCTAATTAACAGAAGTCTCGACCCCTCTTTTTTACTTAACACGTTTCCTCCACCCGACTTTGGAAACAACAATTAGCGCGCCAGGTAGGGGAATAGAGATTCTCTTATACTCCAAAGAATGAACCCGGTCACCGAATCCAGTCCTCTTTCGCAAGAGGACAGGGTCGCCACCCCGACCATTCGGAGCGTGACCCCAGGACCTGTTCAGCAGACCCCGGTCGCACTCGCTACCGAAAGGTCAGCTCTGAACGGCAGTACCAACGTCCACCAGCCTGCAACTGTCAACACTCCCGGCGCCGTCCAGCAGGGGACTATCCGAATCGCTGATGAACAGGTCGACCTGACCAGGATGATGGGTGTCATCATGCGACGCCTCGACGACCAGGATCAGCTAACTCGCCAGACCAACTCCCGTCTTGAAGATTTACAGATTTCTCGAGAGGCCACTCGCGAGCGGGCCGAGGTCGGCAACAACCGTCCCAACCATGACTCCCTGCAGCTCGGAGCTAGCACGTCGCAGACAATTTTTGATAGATTGGGCCGACAACCAGATGTCTTTGACAGATGGGGCCGCCCGACAGATGTTTTCGACAGATTGGGCAGATCAACAGACATCTTCGAGAGATTGGGTCGGCGAACCGACCAAAACGAAACTGTCATTCCTCCCTTAGTTAACCCGACCGTCTCTCAACACGCCAGGCATGCCAGGTCCCGGTCGCAGGAACCAAGAACCGATCGAGATTTCGAAATGGAAGATCTCCGAGCAAAGCTTACCGAAATAACCTCGAAGGTGCACCATGCGATTAGCTCTGCCCCAGAAATCGAACGCGTGCTGGCGGAAACGCAGCAAACACCCTTCACCGACCGCATCATGTCGACCCCGGTCAGAGATTCCAGTAAACTCCGCATTCCACATTACACCGGAGACACCGACCCGATGCAACACTTAAGGAAGTTCAATCTAGCGATGAGACGTACCCATTACCCCCAGAGGAAAAAGATGCGGGTTGCTGCCAACATTTCGTCGAACATCTCTCGGGACCCGCTCTAGAGTGGTTCGCCCGTCTTAGTCCGCGATCAATCGACAGTTTCCCACAACTGTCCGAAGCCTTCCTTAAGCATTATTCTATGTATCTCGAAGAAGGAATTTCCGATGCCAACCTCTGGTCCCTGGTCTAGAAGGAGGACGAAACGCTGCGAGGATACATGGACAGGTTCAAAGTGATGCTCTCGAGGGTCGCGGTCAGTGACAACTCCGGGATCTCAGCGCTAAAACAAGGATTGTGGTACGAATCGAAGTTCAGGGATAATCTTGTCCTCACCCCACCGACCAGCTTAGAAGATGCGATGCATCGGTCTACGCGATACATCCATCTTGAAGATGACAAGACCATTAACACGCAAAAACACTCTCCCGCAAAGCCTCCAGCGCAAAAGGCAAAACCAAAAGGCGACGGCAAATACCAAGAGCCCCGTCAACACTACGACCAAGAGTAAAAAGCCAAAAAACTCTCAGTGCATCAAGTTGGAACAGACCAACCACCTCAGCGACAATTGAACAAGTGGATACGAGGGCAAAACTCGAAAGACACCAAGTTGTACTACGATTACCATCAGGTATTCGGTCACTCTACTACACAATGTCGCGGTCTCATACACGCCCTACTCACCAGTTACCAGCGCGGGGAGATAAAGGTGGATAGCCCTCCCGACCGCGGCGAAAAGCGGAAAGGAGGAGAAAACTCAGGGCAAAATGAACAACGTCCGAACAATAACCCTGCCCAACCGTTGCCAGCGAAACAAGATTCGCGTAACGGTCCGCCGACCTCGAAGCGTAGAGTGTTGGTTATCATGGGCGGTCTCTAGCCAATTCACCCCTCGGTGCAATCTCTTAAGAAGTACGAGAAGAAGAGTCAGGCAGACCAAGATTGCTACGGTCGAGCAGAAGTAGACAGGCCAATCATCTTTTCTGAAGCTGATACTAAGGACCTCGCAATGCCCCACAACGACCCCCTGGTCGTCGAACTCAAGGTTGAGGACTGCGACGTCACGCGCGTTCTGATCGATATTGCGAGCGCGGTAGACGTTATCTTTAAAGACACACTCAAAAGAATGGACATCCCAGACAACAAAGTCAAACCAAGTGTAAGACCCCTCGTCGGTTTCGAAGGCATAACTACAATGACTGTCGGGTCGATCATGTTAAAAGTATACGCAGGGGGCCTAATCAGAGACGTCAAATTCTTGGTGGTAGACAAACCTGCGGTGTACAATGTTATCATGGGAACACGTTGGTTATTTTCTCTCAGAGCGATAGCTTCGACCTACCACCAGTGCGTTAAATTCCCGACCCCGACTGGAGTTCACACGATAAGAGGCGACCAAAAAGCTGCCAGGACCTGTTTCATCACCGGGCAAAAAATGCAAAAAGTAAACCTGCACATAAGCAGTCCAGAGGAGCCAAACGCGACGGACCCAAGACTGGAACTTACAACCCTGGTGAACATCGACCCGCAATGCCCCGAACGATGCGTCAGCATTGGCGCCGAGCTTTCCGAACCGACCAAATTAGACTTGGTCGAATTTCTGCGTGAAAATGTGACAACATTCGCATGGTCAATAGAAGATATGAAGGGCATCAACCCGACCATTACAAGCCACGAACTTAACGTTGATCCCACCTATAAACCTATAAAGCAGAAGCGGAGGAAGCTCGGCTCCGAAAGAGCCCGCGCCGTCAACGAAGAAGTCACCAAGCTGCTTGAAGCCGGTTCGATCAAGGAAGTTCAATACCCCGAATGGTTGGCCAACCCGGTCGTAGTCAAGAAAAAGAATGGCAATTGGCGTGTCTGCGTCGATTTCATTGATTTAAACAAGGCGTGTCCAAAAGACAGTTTTCCCCTGCCCCACATCGATCGCGTGGTAGAAGCTACGGCAGGAAACAAATTGTTGTCACTTATGGATGCTTTTTCTGGATACAACCAGATCGCAATGCACCCCGACGATCGCGAGAAGAAATCTTTCATAACCGACCGGGGAACATTCTACTATCGAGTTATGCCTTTTGGACTGAAGAACGCGAGAGCAACATACCAAAGGTTGGTGAACAAGATGTTCGCTGACCAACTGGGCGATACAATGGAGGTTTACATAGACGACATGTTGGTAAAGTCTCAGAGCGCCCCCGACCATGTCGGTCACCTCCGAGACTGCTTCAAGATCCTTAACGAGTATGGGATGAAACTCAACCCGACCAAATGCACATTTGGGTCACCTCAGGCGAATTTCTTGGCTACATCGTTACACAAAGGCGAATAGAGGCAAACCCAAAGCAGATCACCGCGATCATCGACCTTCCATCCCCGAAGAACAAAAGAGAAGTACAACGACTCACCGGCAGAATAGCAGCGCTCAACCGATTCATCTCCCGATCCACGGACCGAAGCCTCCCCTTCTACCAACTCCTTCGTGGGAACAAAGCATTCATCTGGGATGATAAGTGTGAAGCAGCCTTCAATGAATTGAAGACATATCTAACGACGCCTCCAGTCTTGTCAAAACCCGAGCACGGCGAAACACTCTACCTCTATGTTTCCGTCACTAACGCTGTAGTCGGCGGCGTCCTAGTTCGAGAGGACCGAGGAGACCAAAAACCGATTTTCTATGTCAGCAAGTCTCTTGATGGTGCAGAAAGTCGGTACCCGACCTTAGAAAAGTTGGCCCTGGACATTGTGGTCCCCGCTCGGAAACTTTGCCCTTACTTTCAGTCGCATACGATTGCTGTTATGTCAACCCAGCCGCTACGAACACTCCTCCACAGCCCGAGCCAATCTGGCCGCATGGCAAAATGGACAGTCGAGCTGAACGAATATGACATCGAATACCGCAATCGCACAAGTACAAAGTCTCAAGCCCTGGCCGACTTCTTGATCGAATTACCCTCGGAAGCTATTGTAACTGCACCAGCCAATCAAGATTGGAGTCTTTACATTGATGGGTCAGCCTCCCGACACGGTTATGGAGCAGGGATACGCCTGATTTCCCCAACAAATGAAATACTCGAACAATGTTTCCGACTTGAATTCAAGGCTACCAACATTGAAGCAGAGTGGGAAGCTCTCGTCGCCGGGCTCCGCCTGGCGAAAGAGGTCGGGGCTAAACGAATTCATGCGTACAGTGATTCTTAGCTTGTCACTAACCAACTAAATCACGACTACGACGCGCGGGACGAGCGCATGAGCGCTTACTTGAAACTTACTGAAGCTCTAATCCTCTCTGATTTCGACAGCTTTGTTATCACCAATATACCTCGGTCCGAAAACTTCGCAGCCGACGCAACAAGTTCAGACTCTGACCTTAAAAGGATATACCGGTTGAAACTATTCCCGACCCAAACATCGAGTTACCATGCGGCGCTAGCCGTATAAACATTATTGAGAACGATGACGGAGTTGGCGGTGAAGAAGACGACCCCGACCAAAACGACCAGGCTGACCAGGGCGAGATGGTCGATTGGCGGATTGAAATTATTGAATACATCAAGGAAGGAACGATCCCGGAAGACAAGTGGGCGGCACGTCGCCTAAAAACTCGGTGTGCGCATAACGTAGTGATGGAAGGAAAACTCTACAGGTGGAATGCAGCCGGAGTCCTACTCCAATATGTTGATGGAGACGAAATCAGTGTCATTATGACCGAGACACACGAAGGCGAGGGTGGCAATCACTCTGGCTTACGGACCCTCGCAATGAAGATCAAGAAACTCGATTTCTATTGGCCGACCATGCTCATAGACTGCGCAGACTACACCCGACGCTGCGAAAAATATCAACGTCATGGCCCAATGATCAACTCTCCTACAGAGCCCCTGACGACCGCAACGTCCGCCTACCCGTTTATGAGATGGGCGATGGATATCATCGGTCCCCTCCCAAGATCCAAACAAAAGCGTTTCTTGATTGTGGTCACCGATTACTTCACGAAATGGGTCGAGGCGGAATCCTTCGCAAAGATCCGAGCCGATAACGTTCAGGATTTCATGTGGAAATTCATCATCTGTCGTCATGGACTACCTTACGAAATTATCGCCGACAACGGGTCGCAGTTTATTTCCAACACCTTTGAAGACTTCTGTGCCAAGTGGAAAATCCGGCTCAACAAATCAACGCCACGCTTCCCACAAGGCAACGGGCAGGCGGAAGCAACAAACAAGGCTATTATCTCTGAACTAAAAAAACGCCTCGACGAAAAGAAAGGAACCTGGGCTGACGAACTAGATGGAGTACTCTGGTCGTTCAGAACGACACCCCGACAAGCAACCAAGCGCACCCCTTTCTCTTTGGCTTACGGTATCGAGGCAATGGCCCCAGCCAAAGTTAGCATCAACAGTGTACGAAGAGTAATGATGACGGCAGACACCGACCTTAACGACAGAATGTTAATAGACAACTTGGACCACATCGAAGAAGAACGCGGACAGGCTCTCATCCGCATACAAAATTACCAGCAGATAGCCGCGCGTTACTACAACAAGCGCGTTCGAAGCAGAAGTTTCACCGTCGGCGACCTCGTTCTCAGGAAGGTGTACGAAAACACAGCTGAGTACAAGGCAGGAAAACTAGGCGCTCACTGGGAAGGACCATACCAAGTTTCTAAAGTTGTTCGCCCCGGCGTATACGAACTCATGACCATGGATGGAACAATGATTCCGCGGTCTTGGAACGCGATGTCCTTGAAACGATACTATTACAATCCACTTCCAATCAACGAAGTACAACCCCGACCACGAGTCTGCTAGGTTGAAGTCTCCACCACCACCATCTCACGCGCAACATCATTTTAACATTTTTAATTTCAAGTCTAGTACCCACGGTCGGCTCAGTCCAAAAAAAATAATAATAATAAAAAACCGTACTCTTTGTACTTGAACTACGGTCGGCTTGATCCCGACTTCGGGTACGTAGGCAACCTCTCCGGAGGCTCAGCTACTTATACAAAAAAAAAAAAAAACCGTACTCTTTGTACTTGAACTACGGTCGGCTTGATCCCGACTTCGGGTACGTAGGCAACCTCTCCAGAGGCTCAGCTACTTCTACAAAAAAAAAAAAAAAAGAACGCATCCACTTTATTCGCATTTTAATTTACAGCCCCGTGCTCATTTCACGTCGGTACCCTGGCCAGGTACCCGACCACAACTAAATACGCATTCGCAGAAATGCTGTAGGTACTTACCCTACAATTATAATAAGTCGGGCCCCGACCCGCAAGAAATCCAAGGAACGTCTAAGTATAATAAGCCGAACACGTCTCGCACACTTAGCCACGAGACGAATTTCGTCATAAGCCGGGTCCCGACCCGCCGACAAACAAACAAACCCGGCCATCCATCGAGCAAAACGGCCTGGGTTTCCTCATTTTATCCTGTTTTGTTGGATTCTTTCGATATTAAGGTTAAGTAAATAAGTCGATCAAAATCGCAAATCTTTCTTAAAAATCATCAATCCAACAAAATATTATATTAAACCGATAAGCCGAGCCACAAGCCAAAATATCAAAGTCAAAAGAAAACCCACCAAGGGTTCAAAGCAAAAGTCAACAGAAAACCCACGCGGGTCAAAAGCATAACATGTTCATACATATAAAAAGCTAGAGTCACACGCGACCCGACCAAATAAAGAAAACAGAATCAAGCCTCTGTAGATCTTGCAGCGGGCGAAGCAGATCGAGTCGGGGATCCAAGCTGAGCGGCGGGAGGAATGTGTGCGGAGTCTGCCTCATCATCTACCTCGCGACCATCTGGAACCCTGCTCTCGACCGATCCCCACGAGTCATGCATCCCAAAGTCGTCTGCCGAAAGGTTGGTCTCCATAGTAAAACTAAGGAGGTCGGGCGGAGCCTGAGGAGCAGCCGGGTTGTATCGAAAATCCGCCCCAGCAACCTCCAAAACGTCAAGGTTGGCGAACTCCTCCTTATGCTGCTCAAGATCCGCATCGAGTTTCTCATAGGTTCCTCCTGGAACACAGTACCCATCTTTCTCCACCTGCTTGTACAAGGCAATACAATTCATGATATGACTAATCTTCGAATTCAAGCGGCTGACAGTCGCATTCTCCTGAACATGACGACTAAGCCTCGCTAGCTGAGCCCCAAACTCGTCCGCCACCCGAGCCTCTGTTTTCTTCCTCAGAACAGTACCCGCCCTCTCAACCATCGTGGCCCTCGACTTCCTCAGGCGAGTCATCTGCTCCTTCACAAACGAAGCCACCGCCCTCCTCCGACCGACCTCTTTCTCGAGCCTCTTCTTCAACTCAACCATGTCAACTTCAAGAGCCTTTTTCTCCTGCTCGAGTTCACCAAAACGCTTAACCTTTCGAACAGCCGACTCGTTAAGCTGATCAACTTTTCCTCTCAAAGCTTTCCTCTCCTCAAAGAGCCTGTTCGCCCTGGCCAAAATCTTCTCATACTTAGCCACCATCATGTTGTAGTCAGTAATCATCTGTCAACATTAAAAGAAAAGGGTTTGCAAAGGCTCCAAACGGACGAAAAGCAGTTAAAAAAAAAAGGAGAAGTCGGGAATACATGTATAGAAAAAGGGAGCGAGAACCGCAACATACCTCAACAACGTGACCACCAAAAGACGTGAAAGCATCCCGATCAACGAGCTCGTTGAGTGGAGGAATGAACCAGCTCGGCACAAGGCATCTTGTCTTGCGAAATATGCTGACCACTTCCCCTAAATCTATAGTCAAAATCATACCTCCCAGCCTTAGCCATCGAACCATCCCCGACGTCACCCACATTCTCCACGCCGACCCGATCAACCTCACCATCGGTCGCCTTATCTTTGTTCCTCGTCCTCTTACCCGACTTTCTCAAATCCACGCGACCAGCCAAATCATCTGCCTTCCTCTTCCTCGATATCTCAGGGGCATCTTTGTCTTTCTTCCTCTGATCGTAAGCTTCCTTCGCCACAATACCATCTCACATCAAGACCTCAGCACCGACCCTACTCATAATCTCTCTAGCCGGCCCTTTGTCTTTCGACTGTTGGGCCCGGGTATCAGCTGAAGACAGGTCAACACGCGTAGGCGACACGGAAAGAGGCGTTGCAGAAACATCGTAAACGTCAAGGTTGAGACTCGGACGACCCATTTCTCCTCCTTCCTCAACCGGCAAAACAACTCTCTTCCTCGACCTCGGTTTTCGCTCCTTGATCTCTTTAAAGGTGTATGGTCTAAGTTCGGGAAGAGGCAGCTCGTAATCGCCTGTCCAAAGAAAAATGACGACGGTAAAAAAAGAAAAAAAGAAAAAAAAAGGGAAACCCCGACTCACCCGTGGTTACCCGACCACTACACCGCTGAATTCGTTGCTCAATAAACTCGCCCCACCGTTGGTACCCCAACTTCTTCAAAGTCGCTAGCACAGGAACGACTTCTTTAAGACGGTCAGATGACACCGGGATCGGGTGCTCTACAAAACAAAAGAAAAAGATTAAGGATCAGTCCAAAGATGAAGAGTAGAGTTCACAAAATTCGTACCAACTAAAGTATTCCATCCAACACGAAATTCCCCACAAAAGTCACCGACCGAAGCCTCGTTAATCTCAACGAAGAAGTACTTCTATTTCCAGTTGTCCGCCTTTCTTCTATACTCCCTCAAAAGCCTACAATTAGTTCTCGCTGCGACGTAGAATCGACCCGAAGTATCCATGTCTCCAAGCTGCATAATCTGCTCTAGCTGCCGTCGGCTAACAGCCTTACCAAGCTCAGCCGCCATTATCAGAATGGCGCATATATTGCGAAAAGCAGCAGGGGTCAACTGAGAAATTGAAAGACGACGCTCGGCACAATACTCCAAGATAACTTTCGGGATCGGGAACCACAGCCCACCATGACTAAAAAAGCTCTCATACAAACACATGAACCCCTCAGGCGGCAGCCACGGCCTCTCTTTCTCCTCAGGAATCAAAATCCGTATACCAGACCAATCCTGGTCGGCGTATCTATCAATAGACTTCATCACAAAACTCGACTTCATATCATCTTGAGGACCGAGAACCAGCCCTATCACAAAGCCCCGTGTCCAAAACCTTAACTCCTCGAGGAACACGCCGTCCAAAATCATCATCCTCTAGAGCATTGGAAAAGCCACGCTCAAAAGCCACCACGTCGTCGCTCCGACCGTTTTCCTCACCACCACTTTCGGAGACGTGGATCGATGCATCAGTAGCCGAGTGTTCAGCAGAGTCATTCGACGGAGAAGACAAGAAACCCGACTCGTTTGAAGGAGAACCTGGAGACATTGTAGACCTCAACTCTTCCAACAAAGCCAATACCTTCATAAAACCCTAACCCTGCAACAATAATTTCAACCAAGAGTAAGGACCACAAAAATCGAAAAGAAACGTGTTTTAGATCGGCGCAAACATAAACAAAAAGAAGCAAGAGAGGAAGGTACCTCGACCCAATCTCTCTCAGAAACGCCGACCCGAAACTCGTCAAACGCCGACCCGAAACTCGTCAAACGCCGACCCGAAACTCGTCAAGCGCCGACCCGGAATTCGTCAAACGCCGACCCGAAGAGACAAACGCCGACCCGGAACTTGTCAAATGCCGACCCGAAACTCGTCAAACACTGACCCAAAATTAGAAACGCCGACCCGAAGAGACAAACGCCGACCCAAAACCAACAAACGCCGACCCAAAACCTCAAACAAAACCTCTTGCGTTTCGTCCCCAAGATGATACACGATCGACCGAAACAATCGAACCAACGCGCTACGTGACCGGAAAATTCGAATTCAACCCGACGAAGCCGAGACCCGACCCAATCTCAAACGACTTCGACACAACCGAAATCTCGGTGGTCCCGATCCAAAATCTTTGTCCCGAAACCGGAAACCCGACCAAGAGTAAAGACTGGTGAAGATACACGACCAACAAACAACCAATCCCGACCCAAATCACCGTCTTAACCAAATACCGAACCCGACCAAATTCTGTATCAACATTAAATCGAGACCACGGCAACAAGCTCTCACGTCGACGACGAAAGAAAGAGATAGACCCGACTTGAGATCACGGATTCTAGTCGACGATGGAGATTTCGTGTCGTGAAGGCAAAACATAATTTGAAGAGAAGAGGAGTTCCTTACCTATAGAAGTCGGCGCAGAGGAGGCAAAAGGAGAGAAGAATGAGATTGTGAGAATATATATAGGAGGTGAAAATTAGGTCACTATTCACAGAAAACCCTAAAAACCCATCAGGTTAAATAACAAAGGTTTCGGTTGGGCTTCATTTTTCTTGGACCGGTCAACTACTCAGTAAACATGACCCGCTCGATTTACAGACTTGGGGGGGGGGGGGACTACTGTTGGATATGCATCTGGGGCTCCCAGATTTATATTCGGCCCATTAGAAGAATCAAGCTTAAAGCCCATCAAAGGAACCAAGCTCAAGGCCCAACCCATCAAAGGGTTAACTAGAATGCTTTATTTGTGTAGTTACCTTATGTAAACCATAGTTCATATTTAACTCTAAATATGCACTATATATAGTTGTCACATCACTTGATGGGACAACTCATGTAATATCATTCAGAGCAATACCGATCATTTCGAGTACTTTCACCCGTGTTTTATTTACGTTTATTTCTCGACCCGGTTCGTTCTAATTAACAGAAGTCTCGGCCTCTCTTTTTTACTTAACACGTTTCCTCCACCCGACTTTGGAAACAACATACACTTCTATCCTTTGCATGATATGCTTTACTAGTTGAGGTAATAGCTCTTGTGAACAAAATGAACTTTAGCCGTTCCTTTGTAACCAATACTATTTTGGGACTCTACTAACTTCTACGAAATAAAAATGGAGTACTTCTTCATTCTTATGATTAATCTTACAGCCAATTCCCATTATTATGATTAATCTTACAGCCAATTCCCATTATTATGATTCTTGTAAGAAACTAAATTACTCTTGTAGGGTACATTTCCTAGTGGAGTACAAGTTGCGGTAAAGAGGCTATCGAAAACATCGGGACAAGGTGAAAGAGAGTTCGAGAATGAAGTTGTTGTACGTTGTGGCAAAACTTCAACATAGAAATTTGGTAAGGCTGCTTGGGTTTTGTCTGGAAGGAGAAGAGAAGATACTTGTCTACGAGTTTGTGCCCAATAAAAGCCTTGATTACTTCCTTTTTGGTCAGGCAAATTCCATATGAAGCCTAAGATTTCAATATTTTATAGATTCTTTGTTTTAACATTTTAAATATACATTTGCAGACTCTACGATGCAGAGCCAGCTGGACTGGACAAGCCGGTACAATATCATTGGAGGAGTTGCTAGAGGGATCCTATATCTTCATCAAGATTCACGACTCACAATTATCCATCGTGATCTAAAAGCTGGTAACATCCTGTTGGACGATGTTAGAGCTCGTTGATGTAAAAGTCGCAGATTTTGGAATGGCGAAAGCTTTTGGAATAGGCCAAGCCAATACAAGAAGAATAGTAGGAACCTAGTAAGTTTTCCTGATGCTATTTATTGCTTTTGTAGATTTTAATATGCTTCTAGTAACATTTAAGTATGGTGACAGTGGTTACATGTCTCCCGAGTATGCGATGTATGGACACTTCTCTATGAAATCAGATGTCTACAGTTTTGGGGTCTTAGTTCTTGAAACTATTAGCGGCAAAAAGAAAAGTAGTTTCTATCACATGGATGATAGTGTTGGTAACTTGGTTACATATGTGAGTAAATAGCTTTAAGAAATTCATTGTTTATGGCTTTTTTTTTACAGTGACTAAAGTTTGAAATGTTTAATAGACTTGGAGACTGTGGAGAAATGGCTCACCATTAGAGCTCGTTGATCCGTCTTTTCAAGATAACTATCAAACAACCGAAATTACCAGATGCATCCATATCGCTTTACTATGTGTTCAAGAAAAAGTTGAAGATCGTCCAACTATGTCAGCAATCGTCCAGATGCTGACTACTACCTCAATGGCTCTCGTCGCACCTCGGTCACCTGGATTTTACTTCCAAAGCAAGCATGAACAAGTAGATAAAGCAGGTTCATCTATAGATGTGTTTGCTGTCTGCTCAGTCGACGATGCATCTATTACTAGTGTAGCTCCTCGGTGAAGACAAAAACAATTCATATTGGTTTACTCTTCTTGATAAATATAATGGTAACGACAATAACAAGTAATACGTCAATTCTTCCTACAAAGATTAGGATGGCACTTCTGCTTATGAGGAATACAAAACAAAGGATTATTACAGAGTGCTTCTTTACCAGTTTTGTGTTTCTTTAGATGGTTAAGATGTGTGTTTTTAGTATATCTGGTTCTTATCATTGAATCACTTGAATCAAAAGGTTATTACGTAAATGGTCATGCACATTAATTAGAAATTAACTCATTTGAATTAACATGGGAGACTTGAGAATTTTAGGTCATCCTTTCGGACTAATTGATATTAGGCTTTTGATTTAAGATTCCGTTATCAGTAATTGGTTTATGAAAGAATATACATATCAAACATTAGCCTGGCTTTAACGAGGACTAACACACGTGATAGATAAGTTAGTAGATGAACCAGGCAGCAATCTCTCAACCAATTGTTTGGCTCACATGAACACGTGATAGATAAGTTAGTAGATGAACATTTTCTCTCTTCCTTAATGGTGAACCAAGTAAAGTGTCTTAACTCACCTTTTAATATTAATTTTAATATTAAAAACTGTTTGACACTCCATTAGTTTTCATCTAATATTTTTGTGTCCAATGGTGACACTTCATGATTCTAAAGAATGTAAAAATAATTTATTTTTTATAAAACTAAAATGAAAGAAAATCAAATTACTATATATAAACATATACAAAATTATATAAAAAACACTAATATATTATGTTTTGTAAAATCAAACTGCAACATACATAGAGTTGCCATAATTTTTAATAACTCATCTTGGACGGTGATGAGCAAAGAAGCCTCCAAGAGATGTACCCGTTGACAATGGTCAAGTACAATTAGTTGCAATGCACATATCTTTCCGAGCCAAGAAACCTAATCAGAGACATAGATGGTGATTTGTAACTTAAAGAGATCTTACATGATGCACATCAATGGTGTCCAAGAATTTCTCAAATGCTTGAATCCACTCATGATAATTCCAAACCCGTTGAATGTCAACTAAAATTACCCAATAACCCTAGAATCGCAGATTAAACAACATTCAAGAAAACAAGTTTAATATTCGGAGATTACCATAACAATCGGTTCCAAGGAGAGCAACACCATTGACATCTTAGTTACCATATTCTAACAAGTGTTTATAGCAACATGTAATAGGAGAAAAGACTCTTTTGTAGATAAACTTTAAAAGACTATGCAATGAAATACCTTCATAGAAAGTGACATAATCTGTTTGTAATCCATGAATACATATGAGCGGAGGAACAATCCTTGGACCGAAGTCATAGTATTGCCATTGCTTTGTCCCAATCCGCGGTTAAGATGCACAAAAGGCTAGATATCAGATTGTTGTTTATTCTCTGAGCAAATGACACTCCAAATAACCAAATAGATAGATTTATCATTATAATTCTTGCCATAAGAGGAATAGATTTAACCAGTGTAACAAATCATGACTTTCCCAACTAAAAACCAACAAAATTCGATACAATGACACATTTCTAGAGCCACTCAATACCTGCTTGGTATATATATAACCTTCACTTATCAAATAGAACAAAAATCTCAAAACCTTCCCTTACTTTAACACAATGAGAATGATTAGTAGATCTAAAAACTAAAATGCAAGCATAATCAAAGAAAACTACACAATACCATACACTAAGATCAAATCAAAAGCAACCCCAGAGGAATCTGCAGAAGTTAACAAGATCAAAACGATGAACAACTATCACTAAACTAAATACTAACAAGCTCCGGCTCATAGAGAGATAAACCAAACGAGGCTGATATAAATGAACTAGAGTAAACCCAGAACAAAACAACCAAATGCATTCATAAACCTAACAAAAGGGTTCAATCAAAACTCTAAAAGCCTCAATTTTTAAAACTCAAATCATGTAAGAACTTCAGTTGCATAAACCCCTTTATGGTAAAGAAGAAACGATTAAACTACTCACATAAAACTTTTTCCTAAATTAGCGTTAAACGATTAAAGCCCATATGAGATTAATCGATAAATCAACTCTTTTTCTTGTTTCGAAACCTCCAGAGCTCGATACTAACCTTATTGAATCGAAATTTCATAGAAAGTCGAAGAGACAAGAAGAGGAAGAAGAAGCTTACGGGAATCTTGTGAAGAGGAACATGAGAGATCACGACGCCATCGGAAGAGAGAGGATTTCTAAGACAAAGAAAGACGGTGAGAGAGAGAGATTGGCCTCCGATTTCGCCATCGGAATCGCCTTCGAGAGAGAGAACGATGAAAACATGTTTTCCATCAATTGAGATATGTTTTTCAGTTTGGATCAAACCCAAAAACATACGGTTTTATCAGAGTGTGACACGTGTCCCGGAGGAACTGATTCTTTAAACTCCTCCCGCATAACCTTTTCTTCAATAATTCACAGAATTAAATGATTTTTTAATCAGATTTGGTGTAAGAGCATCCAGTATTAGTTTAATGGTTGAGACTCACTAAAATTTAAATAGCTTTTACATGTTTTAATCATGATACTGATCCAACCCCTGCAGAAGTAAATGTTTTTGCAAAATGAAAGAAAATGTTGAGAGTGATCATGTTTGCAATCTCCTTCATCATGTCGTCGAGTGGTGTATCACAGAGACTAAACTCTGTGCACGCTGACTGAAGCTCATCGATGGTGATGTATCCGCTCCCGTGTTTGTCAAAGTATGACAATGCAGCCACCATATTTTCCTCTCTCTCCATCTTGTTCATGTGTAATGTCGCTGCTAGAAATTCCCCATGCTATATGGTATTAAAAGAATCACATATCCAAGCCAAAAAGAGATACCATGAATAAAGTTATCATCATTGGACATGCACTGTTTCTAGCATATCAAGCATTTCAAGATTCAAGTTTTGAATCGCATAATCAATTATAACGCCAAGGGAAGGGAATACAAGAAGAAATGTTTGCAACTTACCTGAACTGAAGCGTATTAAATGTGAAATATGAATTCATTGATATACACCTGCAACAACAAATTCCAACAACTTACTAGTATTTCAAATAAGACAGTAATCATAAGTGGGACAAGCACAAACAGGATATAAATAACTCAACTAATCATATAAATCATCCTTGAGAAGCAACTAATCATATGTAAGCCTTGAAGCAATTCTAATAGAAAAAATCTAAATATCATCCAAGAGAGCATGTAACATTTATCTAAAGTACAAAATGACTGTAAAATAGTGAACTTTTGCGATTACACGAAACATATCATCAAACCTACACATACCCAGAAGCCCTTATTTCGATTTGCAATTCAAGAGACGAGAAAAGAGAATTGAGTAACAACTATTGGGTGTTTTTTTATTCGGAGCCGGATACATAGAAGGATTATTCTGGACATGAAAAGAAGAAAGAATCTTACCTTATCTAGAGAAGATTGTATGTGTAACCAACATTGAAGGCTTCGATGAAACTCTTGGCTCTCCAAAACCATCTTGATGGTACACCTATGAGTATAATCGTATCAGCCTCTCGCCTACATTCCCTAGGATGTCCTGCAATTTGTCTAATATCATATATTAATCTGGTTTGTTTAGTTTGAACTTTGAAGAAAGCATTTTTTGAAAGTTTAGCTCTCATACATGATTGACATGAATCTGTAAGATCAATACAATCAAAAACACCACACAAATCTCAAACCTCACGACTCCACCTCTCAAATCTCCCTTTTAAAATCTCAAAATCAAAACGATTAACACAACCAAATCAAACCCATAAAAGTTCAATTTCTCATTTCTGATTTCTACTTCACCTTCTTCACAAAGGTTTAGAAAAATTGAAGAATTGGATTCGAAGGAGAGACAAAAATACCTCAGAAAAATCGTAAGATGGACTTGGTTTATCAATCCGTTTTCGATAACGCTTCCTCCTCCTTTTTTGTCGTTGAATCTCGGTAACGATTTCTTCCTTCGCTAACGAAGAAGAGAGAAGAGAAAATGGCAAATTAATTTTGTTTATAGTAAAAACAAATAATGTCATTTGAAACGTATTAAAAATCTCTAAAGAATGAGACGGCTGCAGAAGAAATGAAGAAGATAACTAATAATTAATTGATTTTTACGTTAAAAACATTTTCTTTTAATTACTTGAGACTCTCAAGTCTCACGGGATACTCTAAAACACTCTTAAAGTGTTACCATTAATGCTCTTGTTTAGAAAAGTATTACTTCTTTACCGTTGGAATATTCTTCATTGAAATAGCTGATCAAGTTGACGGCTCTTACCAAGAAGAAGTTGGCGTTTTGACTTTGATTAGCAAGAAATTGCATTCTTTTACAGAGAAATGTTTCATCAAAAATACCATTCTTGGAACATGCCTTGTTTTGGTTCTCTATTCCTTTTTTCTTCCTTGCAAGCTTCAATTCTTATGCACAGCAACAATTCCCCCCTACTTACATATACCATTCTTGTTCTAACGCAACAAGTTACTCCAAAAACAGCAAATACTCCTCCAATCTCAAAAGTCTTTTAAACTCTCTTTCTTCCAACGGTCGTTTTTTCTCCAACGGATTCTATAGCACAGTCGCAGGTCAGAGCCCTGATGCTGTATACGGGCTTTTCATATGCAGGGGAGATTTCTCGCCGGAAGTTTGTCGTGACTGCGTTGTCTTTGCTGCCAAAAACGACACTCTGAATCGATGTCCAGAGGAAAAACAAGGCATACTATGGTATGAGCCGTGCATGCTTCGATACGCGGACCAGAACTTTTTCTTGGACTCTTCACTTCAAAATGGAACAAATGGAGTTATGATTTTGGATTACCCCTCTAAATATAATATTTCGTCTGACCAAAAAGACCGCTTCAAAAATCTGGTCTTGTCCACGCTGAACCAAGCTGCAAAATTTGATGCAAGAAAAGTTACTTTTACTGCGCTCCAGCCTCCAGAGTTTGTACGTAATGGTTCAGTGCAATCCTGATCTAAAAAGAGAAGACTGTTTCGATTGTCTGCAACAGATCATAAAACAATTACTTAGTGACAGGATTGGGGTGAGACTTATTGTGCCGAGCTGTAGTGCAAGATACGAGCTTTACCCGTTTTTCAACGAATCTGCCATTAGTACACCTCAACTGCAGCTGGATTCAGCTCCACCACCGCCGAATTTAATCCTTTCACCACCACCACCGTTATTTATCGTCACCACCACCCTCGATTTCAATCCCTTCACCACGACATGGTATTGGTCTGTACATTTGCTTTCCATTGATTACTTGCATGTTTCACCACAACTTTTCTTTGGAGACACTCATGTTTTGCTAAAACAAGAGGTTATATGATACAAACTATTTATGTGTATACAGGAAAAGGCGGAAAATGCTCTGTCATAATCATCTCTGTTGTTGTTTCAGTCACTGCTGTTTTTCTTCTTCTCCTAGCTGCTTTTACTTTCAGGGCTAAGAGGAAAAAGACAATGTATGAGACAGAACCACTACCTGAAGGTGGAACACTGCATTATCTTGCTTTATTCAGATGAATAGTCTTGCTTTGTTCAGATGAATAGTCTTTGCTTTGTTCTTATCTTAATTCAGCTTTTGAGTTTGTTTCTATAGGCAAGGATGATATTACCACTGCAGGCTCTCTACAGTTTGATTTTAAGGCTATTGAGGCAGCAACCGATAAGTTTTCGCCGGCTAACAAGCTTGGTCAAGGTGGATTCGGCGAAGTTTACAAGGTACTATCTTTGTATTATAGGGCTTCACTGTAGCCGTTTATCTACAAGTTTAAATTGAATGATACATTAATACTCCCTATGCTTCTCTACATAAGATGTTTATATAAGATGTTTTAGAAGTTTGTTTTTGTTTCATAATATAAGATGTTTTCAATTTTCTATGCAACTTTATACTTTATTGAATACTGGGTAATTTGCATATTTTTTCACGATTGGATAATTGTTTTTGATTATGTATAAAATAATAGAGAAATCTTTTTTTTTAAAGTAATATCTTAATATGCGTGTTTTTTACCCAAAACATCTTATATAGAGAAACAGAGTGAATATATATATGTTTAGAGTTTTGAATCTTAAAAATGTTCTAAGTTATGTACACCCTTGTCAAACACCTCACCTCTCGCTATGTCCTTACATGATAAAAATCAGATCTCACACACATGAGCAATGAGTTGTATGGAATTAAGTCCAACAACTTTGTCATTGCAAAGAATCTTTCTATAATTGTTGTACCAGAAAACACCAAATTATTGCTCATTCCCTATTGTATAGAGTTGCAGAACATAATAAACTCTAGTGGTTAGTTATCTTCCTTCATTTGTAATGAGTACTAACTTCTGTAAAATTGCATTTGAGTGCTACTTAATTTTTATGATCAATCTTACATCCAATTTCCATTCTTATGATTCCCTTAAGAATAAATGATTCTTGTAGGGTACATTTCCTAGTGGAGTACAAGTTGCCGTGAAGAGGCTATCCAAGACATCAGGACAAGGTGAGAGAGAGTTTGAGAACGAAGTTGTTGTTTAGCAAAGCTTCAACATAGAAATTTGGTGAGGCTGCTTGGTTATTGTTTAGAAGGAGAAGAGAAGATACTTTTCTACGAGTTTGTGCCCAATAAAAGCCTTGATTACTTCCTCTTTGGTCTGTTAGATTCAATATGTAGCCTAAGATATATTTTACATATTATTCGTCATTCTTTGTTTTTAACATATTAAATACGCATGTGCAGATGCTACAATGCGTAGCCGACTGAACTGGACAAACCGGTACAAGATCATTGGAGGAATTGCTAGAGGGATTCTATATCTTCATCAAGATTCACCACTCACAATTATCCATCTTGATCTTAAAGCGGGTAACATCCTCCTGGACGTTGATATGAACCCGAAAGTAGCAGATTTTGGAATGGCGAGAATTGTTGGAATGGACCAAACAGAAGCCAATACAAGAAGAATAGTAGGAACCTAGTAAGTTTTCCTTATGCCATTTATTGGTTCTGTATATTATGCGTTTATTAACTCAACATATAAGTATTGTGGCAGTGGCTACATGTCTCCCGAGTATGCGATGTATGGCCATTTCTCCATGAAATCAGATGTCTATAGTTTTGGGGTCTTACTTCTTGAGATAATTAGTGGCAAGAAGAACAGTAGTCTCTATGACATGGATGACAATATCGGTAACTTGGTTACATATGTGAGTAACGAGCCTTGAAACTTCCACTTTTTATGGCTTATTTTTACAGTGACAAGTTTTAAATGTTCAACAGACTTGGAGACTATGGAGCAGTGGGTCACAATTAGATCTCATGGATCCGTCCTTTCGAGATAACTATCAAACAATTGAAATTACCAGATGCATCCATATTTCATAACTATGTGTTCAAGAAAAAGCTGAAGATCGTCCAACCATGTCAGCTATCCTCCAGATGCTCACTACTAGCTCAATGGCTCTCGCGGTTCCTCGACCACCTTGATTTTTTTTCCCAAGCAGGCATGAACAAGTAGGAAGAGCAGATCCATCTATAGATGCGGTTGCTCTCTGCTCAATCGACGATGCTTCTATTACTAGTGTCACTCGTCGTTGATGACAAATCTAAAAGTCTTGATATATGATTTTAGACTATTAGTATTAAGCTAAATTGTTCCCATTGTGCATTTTCTTGATGTGTCCGTCAACTAAGAAAATGATACTTTTGATCAAAAAAAAGAAAAAGATACTCTGTTATAAAGTTTTGATATTTGCTTTGTAATGAAAGCTCAATTCCGTTTTCTCCCAAAGTTCAGACAAGTATTTTTAAAGTTGATGTAGGTTTCCTCAAACAGATTCGTCTAGCTTGAAATTTCAACCCATCAGATATGAAAGGAAAAGACCGAACATAGACGAATTCTTAACTTTTGTCTTACACACATGTTTTGAAACCAACACCAATCAGAGTTTAACTCGATTACTTAGTTTTGGTTTCTCCTCTTGAATAAGTAAATTATGGTTCACGATAATAAAAACCAGTAATACGTCGATACTTCCCACTAAGATTGGGATGGCACTTAAGCTCATGAAGAATGCAAAACAGAGGATTAGTACAGAGCTCTTCCTTGCTAGTTTTTTGTTTCTTTAGATGGTTCAGATGTGTGTGTGTTTAGTATATCTGGTTCTTACCAATCAAATTAGAAGTTAAACTTCTCACGTAAATGTCATGCACATTAATAAGAAACTAATTTGAATTAACATGGGAGATTAGAAAATTTTAGGTCCTTCCGGACTAATTGATATTAAGGCTTTTGATTTAAGATTCCGTTATCAATAATTGTTTCATGAAAAAATGTACATATCAAACATTAGTCTGGCTTTTAACGAGGACAAACACACGTGATAGATAGGCTAGTAGATGTAGATGAACCAGGCAGCAATCTCTCAACCAATGGGTTTGGCTCAGATCTGACCATGCAGAAAAATCCAGGTCGTTGAAGCACATGCAAATTAAGTATTAGTAAGCATCTGAAAGATTGGAGACCTTTGCAAGTGTCTCAACTCTCAAGTAAGATTTGATAAATCAAGTCGTTCAATAAAAGGCATTTCTAACAAAAATCATCATTGTCACCAAATGATAGAATTCAGAGCAACATGAGGATGCTTTGATCTCTCGGACAAGAGATTAAATGACCGCAATACAAGAGAGTATAGTAAAAGCAAGCCGTGCTTTAATTGTTAAAACACAAACATTAACATACTTATAAGAAGATAGCCGAAAATATAAGTTTGATAGACAAATGAAAATAAAGTGTACTATGAATAAACATAGCGAAGGAAAATCCAAAGTAATGTAATGATTGACATGTTTCGTTTGGTGATCATAAGATGGGTTACTCAATCTCGCATGAATGTGTAATCGTCTGAATTTCATCATAGTCTTCTTTTGTGGCTCCATATTCCATAGTTGAAGCATGTGACTTTCCCACAACAGTTGTAGCCTTATCATCTCCTCTGTTCACATACTTAAACAAATATTTGATTGCCTCTGTTTTACCCCACTCTACAAATATATTTCAATTAACGATATGTGCCATAATATCACTATATCATTTTTTTCATCATGTTTCATACATATCATTTATTTTAATAATATCATAGATTTTTAGATATTTTAAAATAATTCACATAAAATAGCTTAACATTATTGTTTAATTTTTAATCTTAACTTCACTAAAGTTATAAATTGTAAGCATAAATCTTAAACATCACTTAATTAGCTATATATATAGAGAGAGAGAGAGGAGATACTTTGTCATAATATATATCAATGAAATCATTACCGAGCTTTGTAGTGCGTTTTGATTTGATGTTAATGCCATCTTGCATACGCTCATAAGTTAGAATACCATCTCCACCAATCTTTGTTTTTGGTGTGTAGTTTTTTGGGGACCCTTCCTTTTTTGGTTCATGTTCATCTCCTTTTGGGACATTGTTTTACCAACTTTTGAGTCTCAAGTAAGCCTTTGTGACAAAGAAATTGGAGTTAGAGCAAATGAACTTTATATTGATGATTGTAATGTTGTAGAATCGTGTGTTTGTAAATATTATACATATATATATATATGTAGCTAATTAAGGGATGAGTTTGAAATTTGAAACTTATGGACGGTTACACAATAGGGGGAATTACCGTGAGGGGGACATTTAATTTCTCATTTAAAGTGAGGGAGGTAAATTAGGGATCCAATTTAAGCATTTGGCATTTGAAATCAGAATGTGTCTGATAAATAAATAAAAAAATAAGCTGATGGTGTACTGTTTGTTTGCTGATAATTTTAAATTTTTTAATAGATACACGTTTCAATTTGTAATTAACAGTCACTAAAGTCTCCATGATTTTGTTTGTAGAAGAAAATAAATAAGCTGATTCTCCTCATGTTTAATGTCAAAAAAAGGGGGAAATAGTTCATAAATGGTGTGTATGAAGTAATTTAGCCACTAAAAATCCCAATTTGGTTAATCCATAGAACTAATCAAGCCTAACTCTGACAATCATTAAAACCCATATGAAACTGATTTACCCTAGAAAATAAGGAACAGAAAACTGACCTGAACATGGCTAAGAACAGGGAAATCTTTGATGGTTTTATCACATCCAACAGGGAACTTGGCTCAGAGTCCATCAGTTTTAACACATTCCTACTTCTTTTTTTTTTTTGTTCAAACCAAGTTTTTCATTAAAACATAAACAGAGTTACATAATGGGGGCATGGAGGAATCGAAGTGCCTCTTTCGCCAAACTATCCGCATACACATTGTCATTGCGGGAAACATAACTAAAGGAGATAGAAGAAGAAAACGATCTTAACAAACAAAGGATGTTGTAAAGAAGGCTTTTCAGCTCGTTTTCCACACCTCCGGTTGAGAGGAGAGTGAGCAACGATTGCGAGTCCGAGAGAACATATAGTTCTCTGTACTCTGAAACTATAGCTGCATGAGTTGCGGCTTTGAGAGCCAAGGTTTCGGCTACCAAGAGTGACGATACAAACTGGTGCGAAGAAGAGCCTTGGAGCAGAATGTCATTCTTCTGCGATGTGAAGATCCAACCTGCACCACTATTTAGCGAAGCCGCATTCCAAGCAACATCTACAAAACCATAGATGGTGTCACGATGTGGGCCAAGGGGACGAGGCACCTTATCAGAAAGGTGAACAAGGTGATCTTCTTGAGTGTCGAACACTTGACGCAAAGAAATCTTCCATGCGATCTTAGGGGTCATAATTTCTGCAATTAGCAAAACAAGTGCCAACACCCTTTTCTCCACAATACAATCACTCACAACAAGAGAGAAATATTGGGTGTAAACAACCTCCATAAAGGAGTAAGCAGAGCAATATGTGTCCACAATACCAAGATAATATGGAGCAAAAACAATGAAGCGAGCTCTTTTTTCAACAATCCCAAGAAAGACGATTGTTAGGGTCAAGGAGAGACCTGGAGACAACCTGCATACTGCAGTAGAGTTTCGCAAAGGGGCGATAGGGAGAAGACGTGACCCAGTTCCTCTTGGTTCAATAGTACAAGCAATCAGAGCATAATCAATTCGTACACAAGTCAAACAACAAAGACTAGGTAGTTCAATATTCTTCTCATCGACAAAGTACCTAAATCTCATAGATGAATGAGACAAGGAAACCAGAGAGCATAAACCAAGCCTAACCATATAACTATGATGTAAACCAAGGCTAAAAGATAGCCACAAAGCCTCAATCTGAGGTAATTGAAGTGATTGGATCCTCAATCTAATTTCTAGCCCCTTGAATGAGAACAAGAACGAGGAGCCGTCGGTTAGAGGTTTACCCGACACCGGAGCAACATACGGGAAGCTTTGAAGGCGTGAACAAGTGGACGGTGAAGACGGTGGCCAGAGCCAGAGAACCACGCAAACACCTCCGCCACGATTTAATTCCAAACCCAGAAACAAAGCTTTTCCAAGAGTCTTCGTCTTTAAGCCACTACGAGGAGCAAGGAAAGAAGCCCGAAGCAGAACAAAACGAAAGAGGAACCAATGGTGAAGACCACAACGAGCAAAATAAAACTTCACATTCCTACTTCTATTTGACTGTTTTTCCTCTAGTAAAGTCTCCATCAATAATACCTTTCATTCAACTCCACACAATAAGAAAGGAATCAAATTGACCTGTCTGATACAAAAAGATAAAGAATAAAGGATAAAGAATGGTAGATAACAAATTCATTTTAAACATGAAGAGATATATTTCAAATAAAATATATTATACGCAAATTTAGTATTTGTATGATCACCATAAACCAACAGCAATCTTCTTCTCCACTACATTCGTGTCTGATCCTGGTCTCTTTGTAGTAGAATTTCCACAGGCTCCTGAAACAATCAAAGTGACATATACTTAGACGACAGGATGGTACGATTATTTTTGTTCTATATAATGGTGTAGCTGTTCTTACGGGGAAGCAAATGTGTCCTGGAGGATGCATTATTGGCGTCAGTAGTTTGGTTTTCATGGATTGTGAGACCTATTGATTTTTTCCAGGTATCAAATGATTGATTAGTATTACATTACATTGAACGCTTGAAGTTTAGAGATATATTACTTACATTGCTCCCCATTTAGATGGCGGTGCGCACGTCGAGCTGCAACTCGTTTATCTCTGGAAGAGAAGACCAATTAGTCTTCTTAACTGGTTTGGTAACAGTGTGGTTTAAAGCACAGAAAGAAACATCCCCCAAATCTTTTCTCAATTTTGCCACAAGAACAAAGAAATACCTGGTTTCGGAAGAAGATTGGTCTTCACATATGGTTGGTGATTCCTGGCTTCCTTTTGATTTTGCTAATAAAGTAGATGTTGATTGAATTTGTCCATGGTGGATTTAGATGTCTGACGGAGGAGCACCATCGGGGTACGTGAAGTTGACAAATGATCAAGCTCCGGTCGAGGAGGTTAATCCCGGCGAACTCAATTAGCCCATTCAGGATCCTCATGTATGTCTCCTCTGATCTCTTGGATTCAAATCCTAATTTGGTTAATCCATAGAACTAATCAAGAGTAACTCTGACAATCATTAAAACCCATATGAAACTGATTTACGCTCATAGAAAATAAGAAACAGAAAACTGACCTGAACATAGCTAAGAACAGGGAAATCTTGGATGGTTTTATCACATCGAACAGGGAACTTGGCTCAGAATCCGTCGGTTTTAACACATTCCTACTTCTATTTTTCCTGTTTTGTAAGAGCAAATACACAACTTCCATCGCCGTTTTTTTCACCTTTCTTCTTATATCATCCGCTGGGAAAAGTCACAGAGATTATAAAACCCTAATCTACCAATCTCTCTATCCTTGTCCAATAATCTCTATGAGCGTTATTTAGGGAGAGCATCCATGTCGTCAGAAGAAGCTTCGGCGATTGATTTGCCATTGATGGACCCATATATGATGAAGGTAACGGCGGCGCCATGGAAAGGGAACCGATAACATTGGAAGAGATACTAAGGAGCCTGCGTGTATGTTGAAGTGCAAAGAATCGGAAGTGTCGTTTGATATCGTGGGGGAGGACGTGGCTGTGTATTTTGGAATTTAGAGATTTGGATGTTGAAAAGGAGAGAGAATAAACGTGTTGGTAAAAATGTGAGTTATGAGTCAAGGGCGTTGTATGAATGAGTAGTTGACACGTGTCGTTTGGGTGAGATGCCAAATGTCGTTTTTTTATGATGAGTTGAAAGAAAACCTTCTCATATTATATACTCCCTCCGTTCCTAATTAATAGATGTTTAAGGTAATGCACGGTTATTAAGAAAACGCATTGATTTCTACGATTTACAGTTTTCAATAAAGTTTAACCAATAGTATTTCAGTATTTGTTTTGGAATTTGTAAAAGTGCATAGAAAACTGTAAAAACTCTATTTTTTTGGAACAAAATTTTTTTGTAAAAAATTCTTTAATTAGGAACGGAGGGAGTAAAATACTGTACACATGACGTGTTCTTCTTTATAGCCTGATTGTTTAAAAAAGTATTACTTCTTTCACCTTTGGAATGTTCTTCATTGAAAAAGTTGATTAAGTTGGCGTTGACGTTGATTTGCAAGAAAATTGAATTCTTTTACAGAGAAAGTATTGACCGGCATCATCACATTTATCAATACATTAGAAAGAAAAAAACAGAGGAAAAGAGAAGAATTGGAACATGTCTGGTTATGCTTCTTTTGGTTCTCTCTTCCTTCTCGCCATCCTTGCAAGTTCCAGATCTTATGTACAGCATCTAATCACCCCTAATTACGTATACCATTCTTGTTCTAACGCGAAAACTTACTCCAAAAACAGCAAATACTCCTCCAATCTAAATAGTCTTTTAAACTCTCTTTCTTCCAACGATCGTTTTTTCTCCATCGGATTTTATAGCACAGTCGCAGGTCAGAGCCCTGATGTGGTATACGGGCTTTTCAAATGCAGGGCAGATGCCTCGCTGGAAGTTTGTCGTGACTGCGTTGTCTTTGCTTCCAAAGACATTCTGAATCGATGTCCAGAGGAAAAAGAGGGCATGATATGGTATGACCAATGCATGCTTCGATACGATGACCAGAACTTTTTCTTGGACTCTTCACTCCAAAATGGAACAAATGGAGTTATCTTGGCTAACACCAGTACTATCCCGCTTAACCAAAAAGACCGGTTCAGAGAATTGCTCTTGTCCACGATGAACCAAGCTGCTATCGAGGCATCAAACAATTCCAAGAACTTCGATGCGAGAAAAGCCAATTTAAATGCGTTCCAGAGTGTGTACGTAATGGTCCAGTGCACTCATGATCTAAAGAGACAAGACTGTTTGCGTTGTCTACAACAGATTATTCATCAAGTACCTACTAGTAGGATTGGGGGAAGACTTATTGTGCCGAGCTGTAGTGCAAGATACGAGCTTTACGAGTTTTACAACGTATCCGCCATTAGAACACCTCAACCGTGGCTGGATCCTTCACCAAGACATGGTCTAAACATTTCCTTTTCATTGTTACTTGTTTCACCACAAATTTTCTTTTGCCAAAATAAAGGCTCATCTAAACCATTTCTGTGTATACAGGAAAAGGCGGAAAATCCTCTGTCATAATCATTTCTGTTGTTGTTCCAATCACTGCAGTTTTTCTTCTTCTCATAGCTGCTTTTACTTTCCGGGCTAAGAGGAAAAAGACAATTTATGAGACGGAACTACTACCTGAAGGTGGAACACTGCATTATCTTGCTTTGTTTGAATGAATAGTCTTGCTTTGTTCTTATCTTAATTCAGCTTATGAATTAGTTCCTACAGGCAAGGATGATATTACCACTGCAGGCTCACTTCAGTTTGATTTTAAGGCCATTGAGGTAGCAACGGATAAGTTTTCGGAGAGTAACAAGCTTGGTCAAGGTGGATTCGGCGAAGTTTACAAGGTATACGCTTACACTGTAGCCTTTTATCTATAAGTTAGACTTTTGAATCTAGGAAACGTTCTAAGTTGTGAAAACTCTTGTCAAAAACCTCACCATTGGCTAGTCATTACATGATAAAAATCACATCTCACACACATACTATGAGCATTGAGTTGCATGGGATTAAGTCCTATAATACATTGCAAAGAATCTTTCTCTAATCGCAATACCAGCATACTAAATTCTTGCTCATTCCCTATTTTACAGAGTAGCAGAACAGAATAAACTCTAGTCGTTAATTATCTTCCTTCATTTGTAATGAATTGGGTAGTTCTTCATTTTTATGATTAATCTTACAACCAATTCCCATTCTTATGATTCTTGTTAGAAAATAAATTATTCTTTTAGGGCACATTTCCTAGTGGAGTACAAGTTGCGGTGAAGAGGCTATCAAAGACATCAGGACAAGGTGAGAGAGAGTTCGAGAATGAAGTTGTTGTTGTGGCAAAGCTTCAACATAGAAATTTGGTAAGGTTGCTTGGGTTTTGTTTGGAAGGAGAAGAGAAGATACTTGTCTATGAGTTTGTGCCCAACAAAAGCCTTGATTACTTCCTTTTTGGTCAGTCAAATTCATTACTTATATCCTAAAATATATATTTCCAAATTTCTTGACATTTTATTTTTTAACATTTTAAGTATGCATGTGCAGACTCTACAATGCAGAGCCTATTGGATTGGACAAGACGATTAAATATCATTGGAGGAATTGCTAGAGGGATCCTCTATCTTCATCAAGATTCACGCCACACAATCATCCACCGTGATCTCAAAGCGGGTAACATCCTGTTAGACGTTGATATGAACCCGAAAATAGCAGATTTTGGAATGGCGAGAATTTTTGGAATGGACCAAACAGAAGCGAATACAAGAAGAATAGTAGGAACCTAGTAAGTTTTCGTTTTGCCATTTATTATTGTCGACAGTAGTATTTTTTCCATTAATTAACTATTTAAGTATTGTGGCAGTGGCTACATGTCTCCCGAGTATGCGATGTATGGCTATTTCTCCATGAAATCAGATATCTATAGCTTTGGGGTCTTAGTCCTTGAGATTATAAGCGGCAAGAAGAACAGTAGTCTCTCTCACATGGATGATAGTGGTGGTAACTTGGTTACATATGTGAGTAAAGAGCCTTTAAACTTCCATTTTACATGGCTTACTTTTACACTGAATTAAGTTTTAAATGTTCAACAGACTTGGAGACTATGGAGCAATGGGTCGCCATTAGAACTCTCGGATCCGTCGTTTCAAGATAACTATCTAGTAAATGACATTACGAGATGCATCCATATTGCTTTACTATGTGTTCAAGAAGAAGCTGAGGACCGTCCAACTATGTCAGCAATCGTCCAGATGCTCACTACTAGCTCAATCGCTCTCGCCGCACCTCGACCACCTGGATTTTTCTTCCGAGACCGGCATGAACCACAAGTAGGGAGAGCAGGTGATACGTCTACTCTCTGTTCAGTCGATGATGCTTCTATTACTATTGTAGCTCCTCGTTGAGGACGAAACCAATTCATATATCTAAAAATTAGGAGATATGATTCTAGTCTTATAAGCATCAACAACAAACAAAGATTCTTTTAAGTTAAACAGTTCCATTGTTCATTTTATTTTGTGTCCGGCCAGTAAGAAAATGATACGCTGTTTAAAAGTTTTGATATTTGCTTTGTAGTGAAACCTCAATTCCTTCGTAATGAATGTTTACCGTCATATAGCTCCACCAGGCTCTCCCAATGTTCGACAAGTATTTCTAAAGTTGATGTAGGTTTCCTCAAACCCATCCTTCGGGCCGAAGCCCGTAATCCCCCAGATCCGAAACCACATCATGTAATATTAATTTCGTCTCAAGCGTCACTCAAACCAGCGACCGCTAGGCTTTACCTTAGATTTTTACCCATTGAGCTATTGGTTCTTGGTTTCTCAAAGTTTTAAATTAAATTAATTCGTTCTATTTCCACCATTAACCAAAGCTATTACGTTTAATTTAGTTGAGAACTGCCGATTAGTCACATACTTAGGTCGCAAGTAATATACATATGCAAATTTTCGTTTTAAACAAACGGCATTGACATACACACAAGAAACAAAAAATTCAAACTGAAACAATTAGGCACGCTAAGCTAAGAAATCTAAAAAGACTGTGCAGTAAACAAAGAAGACAATGACTCTATGTAACGGACGAGATTATTAAACCCTATTTTTGGCTAACAAAACCCTAATTCTTCTATGTAGCCTACAATCAAAAACAATCGTTAATATTGAAAGAGACCCCCACAAGAATGGAAAGCGAGAAGAGAGTTCTGACTTCTGAGCCAATCACGATTAGTACCGTTCTCGGTTCACTAATTACTTGTCCGAGGAGTAAGTGAAATTATGCTTTTATTTTCTTCCGAATCAACACGCTTATTTTCTTATCTAATCTTGAATAGGTCTGATATGTTGAATCTTGTCAGAGCTAGACCGGCTTTATATTGATGCACATGAAAGGAGATAGAGGACTTCGATACGGCAAAGTTCCTTTTCATGCTTGTCTCCTTTCCGTACCATCAACAAGTCGAATCTAAAACTTTGACAAGTCCACACACAAAATATAAAAAATAAAGCAAAGAAAGAAACGTGTGTGTTTGATTAGTATTGGATGATTAGAACATTTAGAAATAAGAAAAGTAAAATGTTTGGTCCCTTTCCCGTATTAATGTATTTTGTTTGATATTTTGTCATTGTGAATAAGTTGACTTCTTCGTCAATCATCAACGAACAAGTGGATGATTACGTGAAAATTATTCTCTGGCTTCAAAATAATCATAGAGAATTCATAGATAACAACAACAACAACAAAAAGCAAAGGAGAAGAATTGGATAAATGTCTGGTTATGCCTCTTTTGGTCCTCTCTTCATTTTCGCCTTTCTCGCAAGCTTGATTTCTTCTTCTACACAGCAACAAAAACCTACTTTCATCCGCCATTTTTGTCCTAACGCGACAAGTAACCCGAAAAACAGCATATACTCCTCCAATCTCAATACCCTTTTCTCCA
The DNA here is from genome assembly GCA_900128785.1 of Arabis alpina. Lineage (NCBI taxonomy): Eukaryota > Viridiplantae > Streptophyta > Magnoliopsida > Brassicales > Brassicaceae > Arabis > Arabis alpina. Next base: position 40,599,481 of record LT669794.1, on the reverse strand, counting down.
CTTTTGCTTCCAGCAATGACTTCTCCAATGGATTCTATAGCACCGTTACAGGTCAAACTCCCGACTTGGTGTTCGGTCTTTTCCTCTGCCGCGCAGACCTCTCGCCAGAAATCTGCCGTAGCTGCATCAGTTTGCTGCCAACGACACTTTGAATCACTGTCAAGAAGGAAAAGATGGATTGATATGGTATGACAATTGCATGCTTCGATATGATCAGCGCAATATTTTCTTGAATCTTTTCACCGAAAACGCTATTATCATGACGAGTACTGGGAATGTTTCAGAAAACCTATTAGATCGGTTTAATGATGTAAAGAGCTCTGTTTTCAGCAAGTCAGTAGAGGAGGCTGCTAATAATTCAAGAAAGTTTGCGGTTAATAGGTCGAACTTCACATCGTTCCAATCTATTTATGTAATGGTTCATTGCATTCCTGATATGACAAGACAAGACTGCGTATTCTGTCTGCAAACGGCCATCAACCAGTTACCCGCTGACAGAACTGGGGGAAGACTTCTTATGCCGAGTTGTAATGCGAGATTCGAGCTTTACCAGTTCTATAATCTAACCGCCATTAGCACACCACGACATGGTCTGAACATTTCACCACATTTTTTTGTGACACATTCAAGATTTGTTCTTTGTGTGTAATTTAAGGCTGGTTTCTGTGAATACAGGAAAAGGCGGAAACTCCTCTGTCATAATCATTGCTGTTGTTGTTCCAGTCACTGCTGGTTTGCTTCTTTTCGTAGCTGTTTTTATACTCTAGGCTAAGAGAAAAAGGACGATTACGGAACCACTAGTAGAAGGTGGAAGACTCTCTTTTTAAGGTTGAATGAATAGGCTTGCTGAGTTCGTATCTTAATTCAGATTTTGAATTTGTTTCAACAGGAAATGATGATATTAAAACTGCAGGCTCACTTCAGTTTGATTTTAAGGCGATTGTGGCAGCAACCGATAAGTTTTCGCAGTGTAACAAGCTTGGTCAAGGTGGATTTGGTGAAGTTTACAAGGTATTACCATTTCATAGGGATTCTACTATAGTTGTTTATCTACAAGTATAATTTAAATGATACGTTTAATCTTGGAGTTTAAAGTTTTGAATCTTGGAAACGTTCTAAGTTTTGTAATCCGTTGTCAAACGCCTCAACCACTCTCTCGGTTTGATGTATAGTTTGAAACTGGAAGGCGAGAGAGTGGTGAGGTGTTTGACAAAGTCATTACATAATTTATTTCACATCCCCCATAATACTCTGTTTCCCCTGTTTCCATTTCAAATCTCACACACTTACATTTGCATTTGAGTACTTCTTTTTTAAGATTAATGTTTCAGCGAATTCCCATTCTTGTGATTCTCTTAAGAATAAGTTAGTACTCTTGTAGGGTACATTTCCTAGTGGAGTACAAGTTGCAGTGAAGAGGCTAGAAAAGACATCAGGACAAGGTGAGAGAGAGTTCGAGAATGAAGTTGTTGTTGTGGCAAAGCTTCAACATAGAAATTTGGTAAGGTTGTTGGGGTTTTGTTTGGAAGGAGAAGAGAAAATACTTGTTTATGAGTTTGTCCCCAATAAAAGCCTTGATTACTTCCTTTTTGGTCAGTCAATTTGAATACTTAATACTAATATATTTCCAAAAATTTCATGTCATTCTTTGTTATTAACATTCTAAACATGCATTTGCAGACTCTATAATGCAGAGCCAACTGAACTGGACAATACGGTACAAGATCATTGGAGGAATTGCTAGAGGGATCCTATATTTCATCAAGATTCAAGACTTACCATCACTCATAGCGATATCAAAGCGGGTAACATCCTGTTGGACGTTGATATGAACCCGAAAGTCGCAGATTTTGGAATGGCGAGAATTTTTGGAATTGACGAAACAGAAGCGAATACGAGAAGAGTAGTAGGAACCTAGTAAGTTTTTGTTATGCCATTTATTATTATTTTGTAGACTTTACTATGATTCTATTACTCAACATTTAAGTGTTGTGGCAGTGGTTACATATCTCCCGAGTATGCGATGTATGGACACTTCTCCATGAAATCAGATGTCTATAGTTTTGGGATTTTAGTTCTTGATATTATTAGTGGTCCAACCAAATATGTGGCCTAAGGCAAAAAAAAAAAATTAAATGTTTATATTTTTTTATAAAAAAATATTAATTTATAAAAATATAATAGTTCATAAGCTTATATATATTTTGTATTTATAGTCCAAAACATCTTTTGTTTGTGGCCCAAAATAATTTTATTGTGTGGTCTAAATAATTTTTTTACAAAAATGTGGTCCATAAATTGACAAAAAAAATTGGTGGCCCTAGGCGATGGCTTAGCCTGCCTCTCCTCTGGGTCGGGCCTAAGTGGTGGTAACTTGGTTACATATGTGAGTAAAGAACCTTAAAACTTCCATTTTACATAGCTTACTTGTACAATGAATTAAGTTTTAAATGTTCAACTCGGAGACTATGGAGTAATGGGTCGCCATTAGAGCTCGTGGATCCATCCTTCCAAGAGAACTATCAAGTAAACGACATTACCAGATGCATCCATATCGCTTTACTATGTGTTCAAGAAAAAGCTGAAGATCGTCCAACTATGTCAGCAATCGTCCAGATGCTCACTACTAGCTCAATCGCTCTTGCCGTTCCTCGACCACCTGGATTTTTCTTCTGGAGCCGGCATGAACAAGTAGGGAGAGCAGGTTCTATGGATATGTCTACTATATGTTCAATCAATGATGCTTCTATTACTAGTGTAGCTCCTCGTTGAAGAAAAAAACTAATAAATCTAAATGTTTTAATATAGCGTTTTCTGTGAAGTTTTTTTTTTGCAACTTTAAACCCTTAACTGAGAAAAAGTCATCTGCAATATAACTTTCCACCCTGTATAGTTTTTAAATTGAATATGACCCTATTCTACTATCTAAACTACGTCGTTTTGATAATATTAAATTGAATAAAACAGTTTGTTCTTTCCCAATTCACTGTTTTGTTCTGTTTAAAATATCAAAACGACGTACTTTGATGGTAGATACTTGGATTAGACCATTTAGAAAAACGAAAAGTAAGATTTGTTCTCGTTTGAATGTATCTTATTATTGTGAATAAGTTGACTTCTTCATCAATCGACAAGAAGAAGTTGACGATGACGTGCAAGAAATTGTACTCTCCTACAGAAAATTATTGTCTGGTTTCAGATTGATTATTAGCACTCAAACACAACCAAACAAAAGAAAAAAGGAAAGGAGAAAGAATTGTATAAATGTCTCATTATGGTTCTCTCTTCATCTTCGCCTTCCTTGCAAGCTTGATTCCCGAACAAACGACCAGTTTGATGGAAAGGTTCGATGATAGAACCCAAACCAATATCTATATCAAAGGAGAGGAATTACAAGCCAAACTATCTTGATCTCCTCCAAGATCCAAGATAATTCCTATGATCCGATGACTCAGGACACTTCCCAGTCTATCGATAAAGGAAACTAAAAGTACGTCGAGGCTCTTATATACGGAGTCCTCTCCTTTACAAGTACAAACTACAAACAGATTCTAACAACCTCAACAAATCATTTAGCCACGTCATCTTCCTCTCTATGGCCTATCATTCGAATTAGAAAGTTCAGCCGCCTGTATCTAACTTTGAAGTGTACCTTAGCCAGCTGAAAACTTGTGTTACTTTTATAAGAATTCATGAAGATCCATTATGCATAAACGAGTGTTGGTAGACAGAGAAAAATTTATATGCTTTTACGTACACAAATCTTGAAATGAAGCCCATGATATGGTATGGGCTTCACTGTCCACAAGAGAACCGGGTCATGATTAGATTGTGAACCATTCGTTTACAACGTGCCCCACAAGTAACAAAATAATGCTCGTGTGTTTTTTCTTCCTATTAAGTGGACTCCAAATGGGAACATCGTATTTAGCGGTGCACAGGACAAGCGGATTGGTAGTGCGGTGTGGATTAGAAAAAGCGGTGCGGGACAATATTTGGATAGTGACAAGTAAAAAATGTGGTACAAATATAATAGTTATTAAACTTAAATAAATATTTCAACATTTTAAATTCTCAAAAAATATTTTTTTGTTAACATAAAATGTGTAAATTAACAAAGTTAAATAGTATAACTTTTTTAGATTCTTTTAATTATAACAAATAAAAAATAAAATGAAATGCACTTAAACCACACCTAATTGGATGTTTCACATGTGCAGTTGCACAGGATCCCTTTTTCTTTTCATTATTTCTTTTTACAAAAAATGCCCTAAATTTACTACACTTAAACATAAAAATGCCCTAAATTTCAGAATTGCCAAATATAAACCAAATTTTTGAAATTTTTTTTGTGGCACAGGCCTTTTTCTACGTTGAGCCGCCACTGCTGTGACATGCGTTCCATTTGATTTTATGTACCGCCCTTATATTTCTATTATTTTAGTATTAAGTTTTTATGTTGAAAAGCATGTAAATATGATGTTGAATGGCGGGTTTGATTAGTGGGTTTACATAGAAAAGTATTCCTTCTTCTATGGTTGGAAAGTTCTTCATATTAATAGTTCACCAAGTTGACGTTGAAGTTGACTTGCAAGAAATTGCATTCTTTTACAGAGAAAATATTGACTGGCTTCATCACATTTATCAAGGCATTTAACAAAAGAAACTGGGGAAAGAAGAAGAATCGGATTATGTCTGGTTATGCCTCTTTTGGTCCTCTCTTCCTTCTTGCCTTGCTCAATAGCTTCACAGCTTTTGCTCAAAATCCTTATTTCCTGTACAAATCTTGTCCAAATACGACAACTTATTCAAGGAACAGTACTTACTTCACCAATCTCAGAACCCTTTTGTCCTCTCTTTCTTCTGGAAACGCCGCATACTCCACTGGATTCTAAAACGCCACGGTCGGACAAGCCCCCTACAGGGTCACCGGACTTTTCCTCTGCCGCAGAGACGTCTCGCTAGAAGTTTGCCGTAGTTGCGTTACCTTTTCCGTCAACGATACCTTCAATCGGTGTCCGAAAGAAAGAGAAGTCGTGCTCTATTACGAGGAGTGCATACTCCGATACTCTCACGATAATATTCTGTCGACCGTTACATACGATGGAGGATACATCTTGATGAACATCAATAATATTTCATCTAATCAAGCAGGCCGGTTCCGAGAATTGGTGTCGTCCACGCTGAACCACGCTGCCATTGAAGCAGCAAACAATTCTAGAAAATTCTCTACCATAAAGGCCAGTTGGACCGCACTCCAAACTTTGTATGGGATGGTTCAGTGCACTCCGGATCTTATATATATTTTGAGGTGTCTGCAAGAATCCATCAATGGAATGTCTCTTACCAGGGTTGGGGGAAGGCTTCTCTGGCCAAGCTGTAGCTCAAGGTACGACCTTTACGCGTTCTTCAACGAAAACACAGCTGGAACACCTCAACCACAGCTGGATTCAGCTCCACCACCGCTGATTTCAATTCCTTCATCACCACCGCGGATTTCATTTTCTTCACCACGATATGGTCTGCAATCTTTCCACTGACTACTTGTTTCACCCCAACTTTTCTTTTGAGACATTCAAGATTTGCTAAAACACCACTTTGTATGTGTGATTTAAGGAAAAGGCGGAAACCCCTTTGTCATAATCATCGCTGTTGTTGTTCCAATCACTGCAGCTTTTCTTCTTTTCATAGCTGTTTTTATTTTCCGCGCTAAGAGAAAAAGGAGGACGGTCTATGAGACAGAACCACTAGCTGAAGGTGATGATATTTAACAAAGATTTTCTTGATAATGTTTTATCCGCATAAAAATGCGGGTACTATTCTAGTTGTAATTAAAGTTCAATACAAGAACTATATAAAAACAAATTTTCTGAAAATATATAAGTCAAAAGATACGATCGAAAGATACATCTCTACAAAATAGTCATAAAGCGGTTATTTTCGAAGAGATGCGACCCTACAAATTTGAGAAGACACAACTCTTGAAAAAACCGTAAAGTGGTTATTATTGAAAGACACGACCCTATAAATTTGAATAGATACAACTCTTCAAAATAACTGTAAAGCGGTTATTATTGACGAAAAGACAAAACTCTTCGAAAAATCGCTTTTTACAAAATGATACAACTCTTCGATTTTTTTCCGAAAAGACATGACTTTACAAATGTGAAAAGACACAACTCTTCAAAATAACCATAAAGCGGTTATTATTGACGAAAATATACAACTCTTTGGAAAAACCACTTTTTACGAAAGGACATAACTATCCGATTATTTTTTTTCGAAAAAACATGACCCTACAAATTTGAAAAGTTACAACTCTTAAAAATAACGACAAAGCGGTTATTATTGAGGAAAAGACATAACTCTTCAGAAAAACCATAAAACGGTTAATATTGACGAAAAGATTCAACTCTTTAATTACTATTTTTAAAAGACACGACCCTACCAATTTGAAATGAAAAAACTCTTCAAAATAACCAAAAAGCGGTTATTATTGAAGAAATGACATAACTCTTCGAAAAATCGCTTTTTTTACAAAATGATACAATTCTTCGATTATTTTTCGAAAAGACACAACCCTACAAATTTGAAAAACACAACTCTTCAAAATAACCATGAAGCGGATAATATTGACGAAATATACAACACTTTAAGAAAACCGCTTTTACGGAAAGACATAACTCTTCGATAATTTTTTGCGAAAAAATATGATCCTACAAATTTGAAAACTTACAATTCTTAACGGTTATTAACTCTTCGATAATCTTAAAGCTGTTATTATTGAAGAAAAGACACAATTCTTCAAGAAAAACAATAAAATGGTTAATATTAACGAAAAGATACAACTCTTCGGAAAAACTTGCTTTTGAAAAGACACGACCCTACAAATTTGAAAAACACAACTCTTCAAATAACCATAAAGCGGTTTTTATCGAGGAAAAGACACAACAATTTGGAAAATACTTTTTTTACAAAAAAACGCAACTCTAAGATTATTTTTTCGAAAATGAGCCTACAAATTTGAAAAGATACAACTCTTCAAAATAACCATAAAGCGGTTATTATTGACGAGAACAAGCCATAAAGCGATTATTATTGGCGAAAAGACACAACTCTTCGAAAAAACCGTTTTTACAAAAGGACACAACTCTTCGATTATTTTATTCACGAAACTTCTTTTTACGAAATGACACAACTCTTAAACAATAATAATTATTTTTATTAAACTTTTTTTTATGAAGATACATAACTCTTCAAAAACACTGATTTTTACGAAAGGACACAACTCTTCAATAATAATAAATATTTGTTCGAAACTTAATTTTTACTAAAAGATACAAATATTTGAAAAAATTCGCTAGATTTTTTACGATAAGATACAACTCTTCGGAGAAAAACTGCTTTATACGAAAAGACACAGACTTCGATAATAATAAATATTTTGAAAAACTTTTTTTTTACGAAAAGATAAAACTCTTCGAAAATAGCCGCTTTTACTAAGGGACAAGACTCTTCGATAATAATAAAAAAATTCCAGAAAAATTTATTTTTACTGAAAGAGACAATTCTTCGGAAAATAGGTGTTTTTGCAAAAGGGCACAACTCTTTGTAAAACCCGCTTTTTACGAAAAAACACGACTCTTCATTTGTTTTGCACAATGTTTACAGAAAGACACAAGTCTTCTGAATTTTTTTTTTTTACGAAAGGAGACAATTCTATGATAAGAAATATTTTTTTAAAATTATTTTTGTACAAAAAGACACAACTCTTCGATAATAATAATAAAATTTCAAATTTTTTATATGGAAGGACACAAAAATTCTGAAAAGACCGCTTTTACGGAACGACACGACTATTCAATAATACTAATTATTATTTTCTTAAATAATTTTTTTTGTGAAAAGACACAACTCTTCAGAAAAAACTGTTTACGAATGACGCAAATTCTTCGGAAAAATCATCTTTTACGAAAAGACACAACTTTCCGGAAAATAACCGCTTTTACAAAAAGACACGACTATTCGAACATTTTTTTTTTAAAACTTTCTCTTTACGAAAAGACACAATTCTTCGGAAAATAAACTCTTTTACGAAAGGACACAACTCTCGATAATAATAAATATTTTCTAAAAACGTTTTTTTACGAAAAGACACAACTCTTAGGAAAATAACCACTTTCACGAAATGACACGATTATTTGAAACAAAAAATTGATTTTTAACGGAATGACACAACTCTTCGATAATTTTAAATATTTTTTTTTAAATAAGCTTTTTATGAAAAGACAAATCTTAAGAGAAAAAAAAACTAAATCTTTTACAAAAAGACACGACTTTTCGGGCATTTCAAATGCATCTTTTAGATTACTATAAATATGCTATAAGCATTACAAAAGTACAAAAGTACACAATTTCTTGATTTTTTTCCAGGATTGCTATTATTAATGCATAAGTTGACTTCCTCGTCAATCATCAACGAAGAAATTGATGATGACGTGCAAGAAATTGTATTCAAAAGATGAACTTGGATCATAATGACCATTCAAATCAAGAAGAGAGTGGTAAAAATGAGGCAAACATGATTTGAATGTCAAGTGTTTATCCATAATTATGATTAAAAATCCAAAAGTAAGAGTTAATTCAATTATGTTCAAGTAGATAGAGTTGAGACTAGATCAAACAAGTTTCAATTGAGCAGGGACTTTCAAAGTGAGAGATCCAAGTATGGTTAGCTTTCTACTTCTAATATGTTAATGCATCGAAAAAGGTTTAATGAGGGCACAAGTATGAATCCTAAAATGAAACTTTACAAGGAAGAATTATCCCCTAATGCAAATGAAATGTGATCCTAAGATGCTTCTAGACTCAATCCTATATGTACATATAAATAAAAGAATGCAAATGATTTATGAAACTACATGCATTTTTTTTTTTATAAAAAAATTCAACTTTTTACAATGCATATGAATGGATGCAAGACTCAAAGAAGTAAAGTCAAAACAAAGAAGAATATGCATTAGCAACATGTGTCCTCTCCCCCGGATTTACTTCTCACCGTCTCGGTGAGTAAAAGCGCAAGGAAAAGAACACACAAAGAAAATAAATAAATAAAGCTAAAATGAAAGGTAAATGCAATAGAAGAGGTAGTGGTACCATGGAGCTAGTAGAATATTAGAGGTCCATTGTAAAAAGATGGTGGAGGAGAAAATGCTTGGAAGGCTTATGGATCTCCTTTATCCATGCTTGTTTAATGTCACTAGCTTGACAAGGGATACGCTTGGAAGGTCCCAAGAGGCGCGTTTAACGTCACTAGCTTGACGGTTGTATCATCTTATTCATACTTTCCTTGATTGCCTCTTTTACTTCTAGTTGGGCACCTAAAAGATCAAGATCACAAGAAAAGGGAAAAGATTAGCAACAAAGTAAAGTAAAAAGGTTATAATCTTAGTTTGAATCCTAACTCTAATGGCAATTGTTTAGTCCCCGGCAACGGCGCCAAAAACATGGTGTGCCTTATTTTACCTTCACTATTGAGTGAAGATCCAATAGGAGATCGAAGCTTTACATTTAAAAAGCCTCAAATAAAACCACAAGTGCATGGTTACACCGAGGTAGTATTTAAAGGTCGATCCCACGAGGAATAAAGATTGGAAGACACTAAAGATGCGGGAAACAAACTAGCATGCATTTTTATGGGGTTTTCATTTAGTATAAGGATGCTATGAAATGCAAGAAACTAAGATGCAAAGAAAATGCAAAACAAAGTAAATACATTGGACCATAAGCTAATCTATCATAAGAACAAGTTAACAATCAAACAATGATATCAACGATTGAAGTAAACACCGTCCTAGAACATGAAACTCGATAATTCGACTACTCCACTTCCGTGGCCCTAATCACTTCACGTAATCACCTAATCATTGCAACTTCCGTTGGTAACTAGATAAATCAAATGAGCTTTAAGAACAAGTTCAATAAGTTCACTAAACACCATAATCGCCAATTGTTAGATGGCTAGGATAAGTCAAGCTCACAAAAGGTTTGGTTCAAACAATCTCACAAACACCTTCCGGGTGGAAATTGCTTACGATATAGATTTTGAGTGATCAATTCAAAACTAGCAAAAAGAGCTACCTAAGTGAAGGATCCAACAAGGTTCAATCATAACAATCATCATCTAACTATCTAAGCATCCTAATCAATCATAAATCGAAGTCCTACAAAAGAGAAAGCATGAATTAAAGATCAAGGTTATTGACTAAGGATGATTAACAAGTAACTAGAGATATCAATCAAGCTCAATTCCTAAGGATGATTAACAAGTAACTAGAGATATCAATCAAGCTCAATTCCAAAGCATGAATCCGTTTAATCTAGACTAACCCACTTCCATGGTGCTAATCAATTTCTTAATCAACAATTAACACAAACTTCTATTTTCCTAATCACTAATCAAGAATTATTAATGCAAATGTTCATATTAACTTACCGATCCCCTTAAACATCAACTTCCATTGGCTAAGATGACAAATACATGATTAAAGTTCTCAGACATTTTCACAAACACCTTCCGGGCGTGAAAAGACCATGATCTAGATTTTGGTTAGCTACTCCTAAATCTAGCATTAAACACACTTTAATCAATAGAAATCACAAGATGATAAACCCAACATCATTAATCAACCATCAATGTTCCTTAATCATAATCCATAAGAAGAATAGAAGAGCTACTAACTCAAATGAATGTTAAACATGAAAACTATAACAACTAAAGAGATAAGCATGATTAGAGATATGAAATGATTAAGAAACTTCAATAAAACATATAATGATTCAAGCTTTAAACAAGAGAGAAAAGTAATTCAAGATAAGAGAAAGAACAAATTCTAGATAAAATTAAAAGCATAAACATAAAGATAAAGATAAAGGTTGAAGAATCCTTCTCTATGATGGAATGAACATGAAGATCATATCCAAATCATCAAGAAAAGAGTTTGGATCTAAGCCATCTCTAGAGGAAAAGAAACTTAGGTTTTTACAAGTCCATAAAACTATTTATATAAGCTAAAATTCGGACCTGGTCGGATCTTCAAGCTTGTGAGAAAACTGGATAAATTCCGGACCCTTCCTCTCGAAATCTGGGGTCCGAAATTTCTTCTGTCCGAAAATGAGGATTTCGAAACATGTAAATTTCGGACCCTTTCCTTCCGAAATTTGATGCTTCGAAATTGGCTTTTGCATGTTGATATCTTCCTTCTACTCTTCATCTCCTCCTTTTCACTGTAACTCCATCTTTAACATCCTCCAAGCTCATTTAACTCCAAAAGACTCCAAAAGACCTATAAATAAGTGAAAACAATGCAAAGTGCACAAAATCCTATTCTTGGACTCTAAAATGCAATTTAATAGAAATTAAGCTACTATGAGACTAAAGATGCAACTATGATGCAAAATATGAGATAAATGGATGAAAATAAGAGCCTAATAGGTGCTAAAATATGAGTTTATTAACTAGCATTGTCAAAATAACATGAGTATGTGTACCTGAACTTGGACTTGAGCCTGTAAGATCCGAACCTGTACCCGATCTGAAACTTTACAAGTATCTATATGAGTATATTTTTAGTATACCTGATGGAACATGTGCCCGTTAGAACCCGCGCCTATACCTGATCTGAATACCCGTATGCCAAACCCGAACTTTGTGTTTGTGTTTTAGATGCATTTTGTTATTTTTAAATTTATTTTACAAGTTCAAACTATAGATTTTTGTTTACATTTCGGGTATAAACATATCACAAAACCTGGACCTGAACCTATATATGGAATGAACTTCAAAATTCGGGTATTTACAGGTTTAATAAGTTGGAACTTGGACTGTCCATAAGAAAAACGGGTCATGATTAGATTGTGAACCATTCGTTTACTAGGAAATATTGCTCTTGGTTTTCTTCCTAGTAATTGACTGAACCCACGGTATACGTCAAAATGTAAATCCCCGATTTCCCTCAATAAAAAAAAAAGTGTGTGATTACATAGAAAAGTATACCTCTTTTGTGGTTGGAGACGTTCTTCACTGGAGTCATTCATCAAGTTGAGGTTGACGTTGACTTGCAAGACATTGCATTCTTTTAGAGAGATGCTGATACAGACGGAAGCAGAAGAATCTGATAATGTCTGGTTATGCCTCTTTTGGTTCTCTCTTTCTCCTCGCCTTCCTTGCAAGCTTCAGATCTTATGCACAGCAACCAAAACCTAGTTACTTGTATCATATTTGTCCTAACACGACAACTTACACCAAAAACAGCACATACGCCTTCAATCTTAGAGCCCTTTTGAGCTCTCTTTCTTTCAACGATCTTTATTTCTCCAACGGATACTATAGTACAGGCGCAGGTCAGAATCCTGATTTGGTATTGGGGCTTTTCCTTTGCCGCGGAGACCTCTCGCCAGAAGTTTGCCGTAGTTGCGTTGTCTTTTCCGTCAACGAGACCTTATATCGGTGTCCCAATGAAAAAGAAGCCGTGCTCTTTTATGAGGAGTGCACGCTCAGATACTCTCACCAGAATATTCTCTCGACCGTTACATACAAGGGAGGATTCATCTTGATGAACGCCAATAACATTTCATCTAATCAAGAAGACCGGTTCGGAGATTTGGTATCGCTCACGCTGAACCAAGCTGCCCTTGAAGCAGCAAGCAACTCCAGAAAATTTTATGCAACAAAGGCAAATTGGACAGGAATCCAGACTTTGTATGTCATGGCTCAGTGCACTCCTGATCTTACAACTGCAGACTGCTTGAGCTGTCTGCAACAATCAATCAATGGAATGCCTCTTAACAAAGTTGGAGGAAGGCTTCTCTGGCCAAGCTGTTTATCAAGGTACGAGCTTTACCCGTTTTACAACGACACCGACCCTAGAACACCTCAAGTGCAGCTGGCTTCACCACCATCGCCGATTTCAATTCCTTCATCACCACCGCGGATTTCATTTTCTTCACCACGATATGGTCTGCAATCTTTCCACTGATTACTTGTTTCACCCCAACTTTTCTTTTGAGACATTCAAGATTTGCTAAAACACCGCTTTGTATGTGTGATTTAAGGAAAAGGCGGAAATCCCTCTGTCATAATCATCGCTGTTGTTGTTCCAATCACTGCAGCTTTTCTTCTTTTTATAGCTGTTTTTATTTTCCGGGCTAAGAGAAAAAAGAGGACGGTCTATGAGACAGAACCACTAGCTGAAGGTGAAAAACTCCCCACCTGTTTTGAGGTCAAATGAATAGTCTTGTTGTGTTCTCATCTTGTTGAATTTGTTTTCTATAGGCAAGGATGATATTACAACTGCAGGCTCACTTCAGTTTGATTTTAAGGCTATTGAGGCCGCAACAGATAAGTTCTCGCAGAGTAACAAGCTCGGCCAAGGTGGATTCGGTGAAGTTTACAAGGTATTACCATTGTATATAATCTACCAGTATATTTTGAATTATGCATCAACATAAGGTGGGTTAGTGTTTTGAATCGAACCAAATGATGTAAATTGTAAACTGGGAGATCATTTAATAAAATGTTTACATAATTTGTTTCACCACAATACAAATCAGGTAAATCACCTACCCCCCAACCCCCACCCACAATACTCTGTTTTTCCCCTGTTTCCAACAACCTTGTAATTGCAAAGAATCATTCTATCAACGTTATTGTACATCATAAATAACTAGGTGAACGACCCGCATATATGCGGGTTTATGATAAAATGTTTTATAATCCGTTAAAAAATTAAATTTGGAAACGTAAAAAAAAAATTAAATCATAATTTTAGTTATAAATAAAAGAAAAATTGCACTCTATATTATCTAATGGGTACATAATTAATTATCTAACATACAATAAATCAAAATGTAGTAATTAACAATATGAAGTTTTGATTTTTCGTTTTTACCCTTAATGAAAATTGACAAAAACTGAGATTGATATAGTTGACAATGTTCGAAAATTATAATAGTTAACTATGATTCTAATAATAGTTAACTATGTTCGAAATGAATATAATAAATATAAATATTTTTGATAATAGTTAACTTTGTATGTTACTTTTTTCGTTCAACAAACTATAATAAGTAATTATAATAAGTAATTACATTCTGGAAAATAGTTAATTTCTATTAAATAAGTAACTATTACAACATTATTTTCAGGTAGTCATTAATATTACAAAATCAGAAAGATAAACAACTATGCAATGAAAATAGTTAACTATGTATGTTAATTTTTTGTTCAACAAACTATAATAAGTAACTATAATAAGTCATTACATTCTGGAAAATAGTTAATTTTCTATTAAATAAGTAACAATTACAACATTATTTTCATGTAGTCATTAATGTTATAAAATTGGTAAAATAGACAACTATGCTATGAAAATAGTTAACTATGCTTTTGAATTGGTAACTATTTTCTCAAAAATAGTTAACCATGTTTTAGGTAATTGCAAAATAGTGTGAAATAGTAAACTGTCTTTTGAGATCAACAAAACTTGTAGTTCTGAAAATAGCAACTATTGTAGTTTCGAAAATAGTCAACTACGTTATTATATTGATTCATATAGGGGTAATTTTTATTTATTTAATTCTCTTTGCTACTTACCTAATTTTATTTTCTGACATGTTACTTACCGAATTTTCTATCACAAAAGTGTTATTCAACTAATTAACCCTAAATAAAATTGCAAATTTTAATCAATTTTTTTGACATAATTGATTTCCAAATTTTGTAGTAAATGATATACAAAGCTTTGAATAATATTCTTTTTCCTAATGGCATTACATAATTTAAAATTTTGCTTTTCAACAAAAAAATAAAGGAATAGCATATTCCTTTTCCCAGTAGGATTAGTGAATAAACTATATATTGGTAGATCATTAATATAATAAATCCTTCAAAAAGGAGAAATAAAATAAAATCAATAAGTTAAATTATCGGCTAGCAATTTAAGAGACAAATATGATAGGAAAAAAGAAATAGAGAAAAACTATCCTATTTATTATTATAGTTATATAAGATTATAGATAAAAAAAATTCAACCTTAAAACTCCGGTCAGTTTTCATGCTCTTCATAATGTGCACTTTTGCTTTCATAGTTTTTGTCATCCAAAATTGTCTAAACATAAAGACAAACAAAGCATTGTGTTAAATTAAATACTATAATGAACCGATATCTTGAAAAGACGAGTATTAAGATACTTTACCTTTAAATGGGTTAAAGTATTTAAAACTTTGAAATTTTGATACGATGCCTCAAAATCTTTTTTCTTAATTTTAATCTCGAATAAACAAAACATGCTATAATTAAGTAATTAATAGTTTGAACAACCATTGTTTATGTGATGGTGTAGAAAAAAATTTGTGAATAGACTATTGAAATTTGATATTGCTTGGTGAAAAGATTAAGAAATCACAAAAGCATGTTATATAGATAAAAATATTGTAGTCCTTAAAGAATTGGATATGTAAACCTATATCTATTTGGAGTAAAAAAATTATTACACATGTATTTCTTATTATATTAAACATGAAGATATAACGTGTGAGAAAAAAAGAAAAAATGGTAGATTATAAAACTAAAAAAAAATCATACCACATACATGAAAAATCTTATTATATAAATAACATATAATGCTCATTAATTCATATTAATTAGAACATAATTAAAAATGCTTAAGGTAAATATAAAACCAAAATCTATTTGGAAAACACATACGTATAAAAAGATAAATTCATAAATAATCCTCATAAATTAATATTAGTTAAAACGTAATTATTTTAAAGATTAATACACAACCTAAATTAAATCTTGGTCGACCAATTTGACATGTGTCGCGATCTTTGGAAAACACATACGTATAAAAAGACAAATTAATAATTAATCCTCATAAATTAATATTAATTAAAGTGTAATTATTTTAAAAATAAATTCACAACCTAAATTAAATCTCAGTCGACCAATTTGACACGTGTCGCGATCTTGTGAATTATTATGTTTGACGCTTCAAACTTTATATAATAAGATATATTCTTCTTCACTCCTTGTTGTAAAAAATTGCAGAACACAATAAAATTTAGTTAGTTAATTATATTTCTTCCTTTGTAACCAATACTATTTTGGGACCCTACTAACTTTGACAAAATTGCCATGCTCACTTCTTCATTTTTATGATTAATCTTATAGCCAATTTCCATTCTGATATATGATTCTTTCAAAAATAAATATCTCTTGTAGGGTACATTTCCTAGTGGAGTACAAGTTGCGGTGAAGAGGCTATCCAAGACATCAGGACAAGGTGAAAGAGAGTTTGAGAACGAAGTTGTTGTTGTGGCAAAACTTCAGCATAAAAATTTGGTGAGGCTGCTTGGATTTTGTTTGGAAGGAGAAGAGAAGATACTTGTCTACGAGTTTGTGCCCAATAAAAGCCTTGATTACTTTCTTTTTGGTTAGTCAAATTCAATGCTTAATCCTTAGATTTAAAATTCCAAAAAATTTCATGTCATCTTTGTTTTTAACATTTTAAATATACATTTGCAGATTCTACGATGCAGAGCCAGCTGGATTGGAAAAGACGGTACAAGATCTTTAGAGGAATTGCTAGAGGGATCCTATATCTTCATCAAGATTCACGACTCACAATCATACATCGTGATCTCAAAGCGGGTAACATCTTGTTGGATGTCGATATGAACCCGAAAGTGGCAGACTTTGGAATGGCGAGAATTTTTGGAATACACCAAACGGAAGCCAATACAAGAAGAATAGTAGGAACCTAGTAAGTTTTCCTTATGCTATTTCTTGGCTTTGTAGACTTTAATATGCTTCTGTTACTCGACAATTAAGTGTTGTGGCAGTGGTTACATGTCTCCCGAGTATGCGATGTACGGCCAGTTCTCTATGAAATCAGATGTTTATAGTTTTGGGGTCTTAGTTCTTGAGATTATAAGCGGCAAGAAGAACAGTAGTCTCTATCACATGGATGATGGTGTTGGTAACTTGGTATCATATGTGAGTAAAGAGACTTAAAACTTCCATATTTGTGCCTTATTTTACGATGATTTAAGTTTTAAATGTTCATCAGACTTGGAGACTATGGAACAACGGGTCAGCATTAGAGCTCGCGGATCCGTCCTTTGGAGAAAATTATCAAACAACCGAAATTACCAGATGCATCCATATTGCTTTACTATGCGTTCAAGAAGAAGTTGACGACCGTCCAACTATGGCAGCAATCGTCCAAATGCTCACTACTAGTTCAATAGCTCTTTCCGTACCTCGACCACCTGGATTTTTCTTCCGAAGCAGGCATGAACAACAAGTAGGGAATGCAGTTCTATCTAAAGATATGTCTGCTCTCTGCTCAGTCGACGATGCTTCTATTACTAGTGTAGCTCCTCGTTGAGGACATAAACAATACGTAAATCTAAAACGTTTTAATATATGACTTTAGACTATCAAGCATTGAAAATGAACAAAGATTCATGAAAGTTAAACTCGTTCCATTGTTCATTGTGTCTTGGCATGTAAGAAAATGATAACTCTTGTTGTAAAGTTTTGCTTCCTTCAATGGTGTGTTCACATTTTAGAAAACGTAAAAGAAAATTGCATAATTCACAAACTTTATACTGATTTATGCACATTGTACCAGATGAAAAACAAATCTCATCAGGAAGTAGCAGTAATGCTTTTGAAAGTAATCATATTGAAAAATTTAAACACATATTGTAAGAAAAAATGTTTTGGGTCACATATGCGACGATAAAAGAGTATTGGGGTGACTTTTTAATTTCCTAAAACTTGTGAGAACAGATACCATCTTTGATCTGTCTCCACCCCATCGAGAGCCCCACCGGAAAATGGAAGCCGGAGCTAAAGTCGATGTTGATCGGCCGGTAGATGAAGATTCGTCGGCGGCAACTGATTCGGTTCAAGATTACGGCGGAAGATCGGAGCCGTCGTCGTTGAACCAAGCGGAGATTTTGAGAACCCTTGCTACGGTCGAGAAGGATTCGCAAGCAATCGCGGAGAGCTTCTCATCTCTCTTTGTTTCCCTCCGATCGACTCTCTCTGAGGTTTTATCAACAGATTTTGTTCGTTGATTTGCTTATAGTAGCCGGAGAAATTATGACATTTGGGCGATTTGAAATCTAGGGTTTTAAATCCATGAATTTCGAATAGTTTCTTGGAATTTATGGTCTTCTAGATTCTGCAATTTCAGTGTGATTCTTGGAACAATGATAACATTTCTTGAAACGTGTTGTTTGTTTCTTGAGATGGCTAATTCGATGAATATCTTTGTTTGTGTGGTTTATGAGACTTCTTTGATGGGTGTTATAGGCTACTGGTAGCTCAGTTGATCACATGAGTTGTTTCGGTGATGCAGCGGGACGGCTACAAGAAACGGGTAAGAAAGCTACTTGTCCTGAGCTTGTTTTCGTAGTCTTAATAGGACTTAAAGGAAAATGAGCAATGAAGTTGAAAGGCTTTACATTGTTTTATGAATTTTGTAGCTCTAGATGCAGCTACTAAAGGGAACCGGTATATCAACTCTTGCCTCAGGTACGTTCGTAATGATCACCTGATGTTAGTCTGATTTGGTCATAGAGAACACCGAATCTGTGTCTAAATATGTTGCTTGATGTGATTCCTTAGCCTTGACCTCTAACTTTCATAACTGTGAATGAATTCTTCTGTATTGTGTATGCGGTATGAATTTCTTTTGGCTCAACATGCAGATTAAACGAGGAAATTAAAGGCGTTGAGAATCTGGCAGCTCGGTTGTATCCTTTATTTGCTTCTTTGCGTGTCAATCATGTTTGTGCACACTGACAAATACATACGCTTGTGAACTCAAAGCTTGTGGTTTCTTTTGATGTACAATCCTTAATGAATCAATCTGCAGAAAGCACCTGAGGAGAAATGTGGATGTTCTTGACACGGCTGTGAACAAACTTCTGCGGCCTCCATGACAAGTATTTCAGCTTTCATTACTGGATCACTTTTTCTCAGACTTGGATCACTTATTTCTCGTACATAAAGATCCTTTATCATAAATATATGACGTTTCTAGAAATTTCTACATCAAATTACCGGAATTCAAAGTAGTAGAATTGCAACTCTAAACATCTTCGTCACAGGTGATGTAAAGTGGTTTCAACTATTGTCCATGTAAAATCGTCGCAAATTGATCGCTATTTTGCGATGTGACGCCAATTTGCAAATGGGCATCTAAATTGACGTTGCAAATGAGCATGGTTTCTACTTTCTTGTAGGGATGAGGAAAATACCTGAATCGAGATCCTCTAAAATACTAATTAATCTTGTTTGAAATATTTTGGTATCGGTTCGGATTGAGTACTACCCGAGAACTGAACTAGCACACAAAACCTAGGTCCAAGGGTTTTAGATATTTCGAATATTTTGCATATGTTCGGATAAAAAGATAATCGGACCAAACCGTGGCCAAAAGGTTCTCAATTCTCCAGGGACCCGAACCTTGAAGGTATGAAATGGAATTCGAACCGAGTGTCAAAAATATTAGAACAGTATTCCAATCTCTAGCATCGAATTACCCGAAAACTGATACATATCCAATCCGAACCCAATCCAGATATTCGTATGTGCCAATTCTTTTTGTAGTGTTATTTGAATATTTATCTCCTCTAGTGAGATATTTAGATAATATCTCATTGATATTTTTTAGATAATTTTAATATCATTAATTTTCTAAAATTTAGGATTTTTTTCCTGATATTTGATTAATAATATTAAATTAACTAAAATAATATTATTTAATAGTAACATATGAATTGTATAGTTAAATTTGAAGTTGATTATTGATTTTACTATAAAAATAAATGGAATCTTGTATTTCCTTTTTCCATGTAAAATGCTTGATGACAAATGTCTCCTATATTTCCTTTTTTCCATAGAAAATATTAAAAGAGTTCTTATATAAAAAACCTCACTTTCTGTTTTTTCTACCCATATATATACGAGAGAACCTATTGTAAAAAGCACAAACCCCTAAAACTAGGGGTGGACATAAACATTCATAACCGAAAAATCGAACCAAATTGAAACGATGTTATGAGTATCGGTTAGGTCCAAAACCTACATATACAACTTATTGGTCACTATGAATCTTAGTCCATAGGTTGCGATTTGGTTTCGGTTTTAACCCATAACCGAAACTAAAACCAAATGACACCGAAATACATTACCTAATTACCTTATATAGAATCATTGATATTACCTTATACATTTATACATTTAGGCATTGACATTATAGTTTCGGATTGTGCTGTGTTAATAAATTTGTTTCGCTTTTAATATTTTTATGCTTGGCTTTAAGATACTAAACTGTGTGTTTTATGTTTGGTTTTGATTTTCAAAAACATTGTGTTTCTTTTGCTTTTAACAAACTTTATATTTCATGATCTTGTTGTGTTTCATACATCATAATGCATTTAGTACTTATAGATTTCGAATTTGGTTTATATATATACTCTTACTAATACGTATCGGTTTTTATATGGACTTCACTATTATCAAACTGACCGAAACTGAAATTAAATCGAACCGAACCGAAACTAATATGATACCTATATGGACATTTTCTCCTTAGAACCAAAAAAAAACAAAAAACCAAAAAACTGAACCAAAACCAAACGAAACCATGCCCACCCCTACCTAAGACAATTGCCAAGTGATAAAGGTGAGATTATTTTCTTTCCTTTTGTTCCGAGTTTAATACGATAGCAAAAACCTAGGGTTTCATCGTCTTTCGCTCTTTGGATACTCCTTCTTGTTTACTTCTTCCACACGACTCATTCAATCTTTGCTACTTCGGAAATTCACTAGATTGATTTAGTTTGTAATTTGCATTGAATCGTATCGATCTTTGATAATATGAATTGAAATTTTCGGTTTGAGCAAAATTTAAGATTCTGCTTCGTTAGATTTTAGCTTGTGGGTTTGTTCAAGTTTCGATTTTTTTTTTACTTTACTGAGTTGATGATTTGTTTCAGGTTAGTGAGAACTGAGAAGTGTGCTGATTAAACCCTTTAGTCTTGAATCATGGCGATTTTTCCTAATCCGGAGAATGCAATAAACCGTGCAGATGGTAAATTACTCATTCTTTTGCCTTTATTATCTCATATCTTGTGAAATTTGTAGCCTTTGTGTTGTGGGATTAAGAATGGAAACATTGTGTTGTGTGTTTTTGCAGAACTTGTCAATGTTGGACAGAAACAAGAAGCTCTCGAGACGCTTCACGATCTCGTTACTTCCAGGAGCTTTAGATCGTGGCAGAAAGAAGATGAAAATATCATGTTTAGATATGTAGAACTCTGTGTTGAATTGAGGACGGCGCGGTTTGCGAAAGATGGACTTATACAATACCGTAATTCTTGTCAACAAGTGAATGTCAGTTATTTTGAAGAAGTAACTAAGCACTTCCTTCGTCTTGTTACCGAGAAAACTGATGAGCAGGCTCAAGAGGAGGATGTTGATGATCTTGAAGCAGATAAAATGCCAGAAGATGTAGAGCTAAGTTTTGTATGGGTAGAGAAGGAGAAAGATAGGTCACCGTGGCTTAAGTTTTCGTGGGAGGCATACAGAACAGTTCTTGAGATATTGCGAAACAACTCAAAGTTGGAAGCATTGTATGCGGTTAGTTCTCCTTCCACATTACATTTGTTAGCTTTTTTCATTGAGTCAAAACTGGTTAATTCACTGTGCATTATTACTATCTTGTAGATGACTGCACATAAAGCCTTACAGTTCTGTAAGCAGTATAAAAGAACAACTCGTAGGCTTTGCGAAATTATCAGAAATCATTTGGCAAGCCTTAACAAATACAGTGACCAGGAGGACCAAACTGATTTGACAGCGCCTGAAAGCTTGCAACTTTACTTGGACACAAGATTTGAACAGTTAAAGGTTGCTTCTGAGCTTGGACTTTGGCAGGTACGTTTGTGTAACAGGTTGGTTCCTTTAATCTCTTCTGTTGTTAGTGATGATATAGGATTATTTCTTATATCGATGTACCTTTTGTTGTTACAGGAAGCGTTTCGCTCTGCGGAAGATATATATGGATTAATGTCCATGGTCAAGAAAACGCCCAAGTCATCTTTGTTGGTGGTTTATTATTCCAAATTGATTGAGATCTTCTGGATGTCTTCTAGCCATCTTTACCATGCTTATGCATGGTTTAAGCTGTTTAGGTTGCAGAAACATTTCAATAAGAACTTAAACCAGAAGGATTTGCAGCTAATAGCATCGTCCGTTGTCTTGGCGGCATTATCTGTTCCACCGTTTGGTCAGACTGAAAATGAGAAAGAACGCAGTTTGAGTATGGCCAACCTCGTAGACTTTAATCTTGAACCTAAATTCGAGAGCGCAGATATGATTTCGCGGGCACCACTTCTCTCAGAGCTGGTTGCAAGTGGTGTTTTGAGCTGTGCAACTCAGGAGGTCAAAGATCTTTACCATATCATGGAGCATGAATTTGACCCACTTGATCTTGGTTCCAAGATTAAGCCTGTGTTGGATAGAATTTCTAAACTCGACGGGAAGCCTTCATCGGTTCCTTCTTTACCAGAAGTACAACTATCCCAATATGTTTCTTCTTTGGAAAAACTTGCTACTCTGAGGCTGCTTCAACAGATAAATACACTCATGTGTTTTGGCCTGGTGTATATATTTTTCCATGTAGTTACAAGACTTATGTTAAATTCTTTTTCCATCAGACAATAAGAATTACATATCTAGCTCAGATGATCCCATTCTTCGACTTCTCAGTTGTCGAGAAGATTTCAGTTGACGCTGTGAAAAACAATTTCTTTGCCATGAAAGTTGATCATGTGAAGGGTGTTGTAATTTTTGGAAATCTGGTGGATATTGAGCATGATTGTTTGAGAAGTCCTCTGGCTATTTTTGCTGAGACTCTGAACAAAGTAAGAGAGATGTTATTTCCTGCTCTAAGTAAAGCATCAAAGCTTGGTGACATGGTGCCAGATCTAGAGGAGACTGTAGAAAAGGAGCACAAAAGACTACTCGCTCGGATATCAATCATTGAAAAGAGAAAAGAGGAACAAGAGCGTCTGCAAGTTGAGATGGTATCTTTCCTACATGAATTGAAACATCGCTCCTACTTCTTCATTATCGTTGGATCACCACTCTGAGGACAAATTCTCTGTTTTCTGTTTTGTTTTTGAAGGAACGTGAAGAGGAGCAGATAAAGCTTAGGATTTTGAAGCTAACCGAGGAGACGGAACAGAAGAGACTTGCAACAGAGCTTGAGGAGAGGAGACAAAGAACTCTTAGGGAAATAGAGGAGAGAGTAAGTTTTTGTTTTCTTTCTGAAACGATGGTTCAGTACATCAGTTTGCATTTTTTTATATATGACAATTCTTACCAAATGTAGGAGAAGGTAACAAAACAAAGCCTGATGGAGAGGGAAATGAGTGAGAAGCGCAAGAAAGATCAAGACATGGAGAAGACGCTCCAGAAACTTTTCAAAACTATGGTAGTTTGAAAGAGAAAAGAGAGAAGAAGAAGCCCCCTTGATTGAAGCTGCATATCAGCAACGACTGATAGAGGAAAAAAAATTATACGAGCAAGAGCAACAGGTGAAACTTTGTTCTTACAGTAGTTTTGCATCTTTAGATCCTGGTTCTGGTTTAAAGCATACAAGGTCCTTATAGTCTCTTCTGTTTTGTTTAGCGTGAGGTCGAGCTCAGCAGGGAACGTCATGAGAGTGACCTGATGGAGAAAACAAGTTGGTTAGGAAGATGTCGGGTTCTATGGTCAGTTTGTCTTGTCAAAATGTGTCTAGTGTACGTCCTTCTGTTCAACAATTCTTATTGTCAAGCAACTCAAACCGAAAGTTTTCTTTACATGGTTTATTCAAAGAAAGGTTGACTAGTATTCGACGAGCAGAGGAAGAGGAGCGTATTCGTCAAATAATTCTAGCTAGAAAACAAGAAAGGGATATTATAAGAAAGCAGATAAATTATGGCAATTGGAAGAGGAAAGAATAAAGAAGCTTCAAGAGGAAGAGGAAAGAATAAAGAAGCTTTATGAAGAAGAGGAAACTCGTATGCGTGAAGAAGCTGAGAAACGTAGAAAGGAAGAAGCTGAACGGAAAGCTAGGCTAGATGAAAAAGCTGAAATGCAACGAAAGAGAGAAGAAGAGCTTGAGAAAAAAGAAAGGTTGAGGCGAGAAGACCTGTTGAGACCTAGTGGCAGGTCCGGCCCAATGTAATGGGTTGCCTAAAGCCACTGCTTTACCAGCTTTAGGTCAGGGCCGGCAGTGCCTAGTGGTGATGGTTGGCGACGCAGATTTGCGTTTGGAACCAGTGGCTCAAGTTCCTCTTCCCCATCATGGACCTCACAACGTTGATTCGTCTGAAGTTGAATTGTGGTCTCAATGCCTCTAGTAGAAGGATTATTTTAGTCATGTATTTTCAAAGATTTATAACTTTTGTAAGACTTTTTTGTTCACTATCTTGAGTATTTTCGTGGATCAACAAAAATGGTCTGTTTATCTACTTGACATAATTTAGCAAATCAAAGCCATCTAGGGGGAAAAGTGTGAGCCCTTTATTTTGACATTGAGATTGGAGCTTAGTCCTTTCATGTATTATTTTCTATAACAACTAAATATAACCTCCAAATTTCTAGAGTGGCTTTTCTGTGGAAGCAGACAACCTGAAAGTAACACAACAGAGCATGTGTTGAATTTCAGCGTGGAGTGACATTGGTGATTGTTGCTTCATCTACAGAACAAGTGACAGACTTGCTGCTCGATTGGCCCGGCTCCAATCCGTGGCCTGATGGGTTCGATTTTGGTCCGTTTTCGTAGAAAAATCCAGGTGGCAGCGGAACAGGCAGAGTCATTGAGCTGGTTGTGAGCATTTGGTGAATTGTTGACATTGTGGGACGATCTGCAGGATTTTCTTGAACACATAAGAGCCCAATATGAATGTATCTAATGACTTCCTCGATATTACAATCTTCTCTAATACATGGATCTATGAGCTCAGGCAATGCTTTGTTCTCCCAAAGTCTCCAGACCTGTGGAAGTTATGTAATACATACTCATAACTTTGAACAATGTTTATCAGAATCAAACAAAGTTTGGGACTAAAGTAGTAATTGCTTACATATGTTACTAAGTTGTTAACTAAACCATCCATTTTGTAGAAGCTGCTATTTTTTTTGCCACTAATGATCTCGAGAATCAGTACTCCAAAGCTATAGACATCTGATTTCATCGAGAATTGGCCATGTGTCACGTATTCGGGTGACATGTAGCCGCTGCGAAATACGGGTTAAATCAGCAGAAATATGGTTCATTAATCGAACTTCATCAGCTATATACTTACAAGGTGCCAACTACTCTTGCTGTATTGGCTACAGTTTGATCCATTCCGAAGATCCTTGCCATTCCAAAATCAGCAATTTTCGGGTTCATGTTGGCATCTAAAAGAATGTTACTTGCTTTGAGGTCACGATGTATGATTTTCAGCCGTGAATCTTGATGAAGATATAGAATTCCTCGAGTGATTCCCCCGATGATGTTGCGTCGCAGGGTCCAGTCCAACTGAACTCTCTTCTTAGGGTCTACATATATATACATAAACACACTTAGCTAAGTACAAGGTGAATAAACAACAGACAAGAAAATAACATAGTAAAATCAGACCGATGAGAAAATAATCGAGGCTTTGGTTAGGAACAAACTCATAGATGAGTAACTTCTCTTCTCCTTGTAGCGAAAACCCGAGAAGTCTAACAAGATTTATGTGTTGAAGCTTAGCAACAACAATAACCTCGTTTCTGAACTCTACTTCGCCTTGTCCTGATGTTTTCGAAAGTCTCTTTACGGCAATTTCAGTTCCATTCATGAGCATACCCTTCAAATAAATGTACAAATTAAGCACATCATTTCAGTGGGTCTCTAGTAAAGAATCAAATGAGGTGGACAAAAAGAGTATATACCTTGTAAACCTCACCAAAACCACCCTTACCAAGCTTGTTCTGCTCAGAAAAGTTGCTTGTTGCAGCTTCAATTGTCTTTAAATCAAATTGAACAGATTCCGCTACATGGAAGACCAGTATTAAGTTGATCAAAAAAGTTCCAAAGCTTGAACCAAAAGCAATGAAGCTTTTTACAAACAAAAAAACTCACTTGGAAGTTCTATTTCTTGCTTTTGCTTTCTCCTCTTGAAAATAGCTACACCTACTACAATCAATATCATGAGAACGATAATAACAATGACTATTGCAGCGATAATTCCTCCTGAGAATCTTGTATCTGCATAAAACCACCAATTCACCAAAAAATCAAAAACATAACCACACAAAAAAAAGGAATTTCGCTGAAAATGTTTCCAAAAAAGACATGCCTTTTCTTTTTGTTTGAATGGTCAGATTGGCTAAAGGCGGCGACGAAGATGGTTTTGAAAGATTAATATTATCAAAAGCACCAGAAAAAGTAAACAACTCCCACCGGAAAAAGCAACTTGGCCGCAATATAATACTGCCTTTCTTCCCATGGAGCTCTGTCTTATAGTAATCAACACTTGCCTCTAGGCAAAGTTTACAATCCTTTGAAGAAATATCTGGAATGCATTGCATTAATGCCCATATGTGCCCGTAAACCGGCACCGGAACTACATCTTTTGCATAGTATTTACTACTAGACCATGATAAAGATGAAGAAGTAGACGAATTGGAAGCTCTTGTGATCATACGAAACATTAACCCGTTCCACACGCTATCAAATTCCTTCTGGTATTCTTTTTCAATAAACATGTTGTTATAAAACTCGTCACGCGGATTTAAGACGAGGATCCCGGAGAAGGACTTGCTAGAGTAACGAACAAGGCAAAAGATTTCGTTACCTACCCATGCGTAAGCGTCTGTCTGGTTCGGACAGTGCTGTAGTAAACCCTTTGATGTTTCTTTGATACAGTTGGAGCAAGCGTCTGGTCCAGCATCTGGAGAACACATCCCCATGACGTAGACTCTGTCTTGGCCTAGCCCGATTGAACCGTTGAAGTAGCCGCCGTGAGCCGAGACATTAGAAGGCAGAGTAGAGTTGATAAGACGGTGGTTCTTGTCATATGGACTATTGGGTTTGAAATTACCAGCAGTGTTGTCACAAGGTTGTGCAGAAACAGAAATGGAACTGAAGCTTATGATTAAAAGACAGAGGATTGAAACAGAGCTAGTCTTTCCCATTTTTGTTTTCGTACATAATTCAGATCTGAAATGTGTGGATCTTATAAGATTTCAGGAACTTTGAATATTACACTTAAAAGAACCACGCACATTATTAATAAATTGACTACTTTGGATTCTTGTGGGAGACTTGGCTCTCCAAGTCTTCCTTGATATCTTGATATTGTTGGTACAATAGCATCTGGTGACTTACATTAAATACAATGTATATCTTCCTCATTACCAAACACTAAGTATGAATAATGTCACTGAAAAGACCAAAACCCTTGTAACAAAACTATCAAAAACCGTAAGTCGAAACCCTAACTTGCAGAAGAATCAACGGTGCCGTTTCTTAAAATTTGGAGCCAACGTTTACGGACCCCGGGCCAATGTTTATTTAGTGGATCAACGTCCCTAATAGTGATACATAGGCCTCTTCGTTTTTTCGTTGAATGTTGGTTCTAGATATTCCATCTAAATACCGTGACCAAAAACAAAACAAAAATTCCATCTAGATACAATATGTATATACAATATTTTGATGTTTTTTGTTTTTATTTTAGATTTTTGTATCTAGATTTTGCATTTAGATGTAATTTTGTCCGTTTGTGATGTTGTAGTTGTATGATTGTATATCCAGATGTATTTAACAACAAAACTAGTTGTATAATTCTGTTTTATCATAGATACTAGATTCGGACCCGCACAATATACGGGTATTAGATATTAAAATTAATTATTTATATAGTTATGATTCTTATAATTATATTTTACATTAAAACACATATAAGTATATTCTAAATTGAAACCCGTATAATCGTATTTTAAGTTGAAACCCGTATAATTATCAATTTATTTACCATAAATTGCATTTTGTTAACCGCAAGATAGAAAATATAAAGAAAAATTCTTGGGTTCACCCCTAGGGTGAATCAACCTCATTCACCCCATTCTCATTAGCCAATCATAATTAAGTATTGAATTAAAATAAAACAAATTGAAACAATTAATATTAATCAATTAATATTTGGGAATTAGAGTTATATATTTGGATATTAGAGTTTAGTATTTGTGGTTTAGGGTTTCGTATTTGGGGTTTAGGATTTGTGGTTTAGGATTTCGTATTTGGGGTTTAGGGTTTATGATTTAATAATTGTGGGTTAGATTTTAGGATTTAGAGTTTGGTATTTGCGGTTTAGGGTTTAATATTTAGGGATTATGGTTTAATATTTGGGGATTAAAGTTTAGTATTTGTGGTTTAGGATTTAGTATTTGGATTTTAGGGTTTAATATTAGGGTTTAGGTTTAGTATTTGTGGTTTAGGGTTTAGTATTTGTGTTTTAGGGTTTAGTATTTGGATTTTTGGGTTTATTATTTGGGATTTAGGGTTTAGTATTGGGGTTTAGGGTTTAGTATTTGTGTTTTAGGGTTTAGTATTTAGGGTCTAGAGTTTATTATTTGGATTTACGGTGTAGTATTTGGTGATTTAGAGTTTAAGATTTGATGATTTAATTTAATTGTTTTAATTACTAATATTAATTTTTTTAGTTTGTTTTATTTTAATTAAATACTTAATTATGATTGGCTAATGAGGAGGGGGTGAATGAGGTTGGTTCACCCTAGGGGTGAACCCAAGAATTGTTCAAATATAAAATTATTTCAAATCACCTCTCCTTTATATAATAAGATTCTTTTATTTTTTCTATAATTTTTGTTTATTTATTTTTTATAATCTCTTTAGGTTAATGTTTTTACTAACTATTCGTTCTATACTTTCAGTTTTTTTTTCTACTTATATATCTTCTCGTTTTCTTTCTTAATTTTTTATATATGTAGTGTGGATTATAAATTTTATTTTATTTCCTAATTATTTTAGACTATTATAAAAAAAAAAATCTAATTAGTTTGAACTATTAGAATTTTTCTTTTCACTATTTAGTTAGTCACTTAACAATTTGTTTTGTAGTTTTCTATTTTTTTCTAATTAAGTTAAACTATTACAATTTTTTCTTTTCACTATTTACTTAATTATTTAACAGATTTTTTGTTAGTTTTGCGTTTTTATTCTTTTTACACATGTCATCATCTCGATCGATATTAGACACGTGGCAAGATCTTGTGAGTTACAATTTTGACAAACTCCACTTTATATAATAAGATTTGTCCAATAATACATTTTTAGACTTCCTGTTTGTTTTTGGTACATTATGCATGATTTAAAATGGTAAATTCGACAAAATTCTTGATTTGAATGGACACTAAACCCTAATCTTCGCAACTGTATGTCAGACATTGAATAATATATAATAGTCGATTGAACGGGCACTTATCCGGAACTCCAAACCCTTGCAAGTATATGTCAAATGTTGAACGATATATAATAGTCTATTTGTACCGCTATTTCCTCATGGACAGAAACCGGATTTGGCCACATTAATGTGTGCCGTATGCATTGAAGAACCACCGAAAGCCCCCGAGGAATGTTCTGATGAGTTTAAGAGTTTCATCGATTGTTGTTTACGCAAGAAACCTAGCGAGAGATGGACAGCTTCACAACTTCTCAACCACCCTTTTCTTCTCCGACAGAATGGGTTAGTGCATGATATCTCCAAATATCTTGTTTTAGGACTATGATTGATCCAGAGGTTTTCAAAAGACACACGAAAGTTTTGGTGCAACTCTTGTAAAGAAGATCATGCATGCGCGCTCACGACTCAATTTTTTATGGCTTGTAATTTGTACACACAGAAGTTAACTATTAAGGGTACATGTATATATGTGATTAACACTACGTTTCAAACTAATCAAAATTAATTATCAGAACCACTCAACGTGGGAAGAGAGATGATAGAGAGATGAGGATATAATTGTTTTTTCTTTCTTTCTAATGATTCCTAATCCTATAAGGGTCTTAAAGAAATACCTTTCTCCACAAGGAATTGAGTAAATTGTGGTTTACACATGATAAAGATTTATAATTTTCCTCAAACACTTTGCATATACAAAAACACACACGTCAGAAAACCTCAATTATCCTTTCTCTCTGGATTAGGATTTCTTTTGCTCTCCTCCTCTCCGAGGTCGATTTCACAATGACTAACGCTAAAGAGATTCGTACAATCATCGGAATTATTGGTACAACCTCTCTCTTTCTTTTACAAATTACAATCTACATATATATATATATGCTTCTTATCTCTATGGTAATAGTTGTGTATGCTTTGGTTCGTATCAATAGTTGTGTGTAATATGGTAAGGAATGATGCCGTGTAGTTAGTTGTAGTATATAGTAAACCATCTACAATAGTAAGTGTAAAGGCAATAATAAAGTACAATTGGAGATGTTCTTTGGTTTGGTTATGTTGATGAATTCGATGTTGTTCGGTTTAGTTAGGTCGCCAAAACCGATTTACTGACATATTTTTTTTGGCTTTGATGCAGGGACTGTTATTTCCTCTTTGATCACCCTCGCACCAATGTAAAATCCCTTTTCTTTCTCTTTTTCACAATTTTTGTGTGTGTGCATCTATGTGTTTAATTATATCTATTTTCTCTAGTTTGTTACAAATTAACATAATGCGTGTCTCTAGGATCATTGTTTCGGAGATTAATTAAGATAAGGATTTTTTTTTTTTTTTAAACGAGTTATTAACATTTATACAGGTCAAAGTTTTTAGAAATATACAGAAACAAATCAGTGGATGGTGATTATGATCCGCAACGTCCTATAGCAATGATGATCAAATGTGGTTTGTGGATTTTGTATGGTCTTCCTCAAGTTCATGAAGATAATATCCTCGTTACTATCACTAATGGCATCAGTTTCGGAATCGAATTGATCTACTTCCTTCTCTATTGTAACTATTGCGAAGACAAAGCACAAGTATATATGTTTCTATCTTTTTGATGCTAATTAAATTATCTCTCATGATCATATTATTGATTTTTGATGATCTTGATTTTAATGTGCAGAGGGATAGAAATGCTAATTGCATTTCGGTTGGCTTGCTTATTGTGGGATTTTTCTATTTGCTTACTCTAAACATACTTGAGGGTGATGCTAGACGTATAATCACTGGTGTTGTTTGCACCGTTTTCATCATTGTTATGTATGCTTGGCTTTTCAGGGTAAGCCTACTCTCTCTCTCTCTCTTAATATTTGATGAAAAATCAAGTAAACTATTAATTATGGGTTTCTGATTATTTTGTTTTATGTGTGATACATATAGAAAATTACAATAGTTGATAAGCATAGCTTTCAGTACATGCCTCTTGGATTGTCTTTTGTATGTTTAATCCACGCTGCAATTTGGACTGCCTACTCTTTGATCTACCAAATTGATATTTACGTCTTTGTAAGTCTTCTTTTTCTCCATGCAAACTTATTTTCACTAATATATTTGTTTTGACTTGTGACGTTTTATATTTTTTGTGTTTATGTGACAGGTATCCAATGGTCTTGGAGTACTCGCGTGTGCTATTCAATTCATAGTCAATGTTCTACACTACACTCCAACTTTGAAAGCCAATGATTCCATTCCGTGAATGTTATTGATGTTGTGAATTTTGGATCACTACATACTGTATTTCTATGGAGTATGTTTAGGGATACTGTTTCTTTCTTTTCAGTTTGACACATTCTGAATGACTGAATCGATAATTCTTTTTGATCTACCAATTTGATATTTACGTCTTTGTAAGTCTTTTTTTTCCATGCAAATGAACATATTTTCATTAATAGATTTGTTTTGACTTGTAATGTTTAGACTTTGTGTGTGTCTATATATGTGACATATCTATACGTTACCAATCTGAGCCTCTATCAACTCATTATCACGTGGAAACTTTTCTACAGTAATAAGATTTCTTAACTCGGCTAATATGATCGGCAGTTACACCAATTTTGAATAGCATTTCTTTTCCAGTCAGTTCCTCTAGGGTTGAGGCTAAACAGATTGACCGTCCTAAATAAAATATTATCTCATTAAGGAGTAACACTCTGATTGCTATTGAATCTACAAACATCTTGAAGCCTATACGATCAAAATGAAAAGGATATTAGTATTAAAAAAATCAAAATAAACATCAATAAATCAAACCTAAAAGGCTAAAACCATGAAATTAAACAACAAACGAAATTACTAAACAACAAATAATCTAAATAAAATAGGATATAAAAAAATGAAAAAGAGAAAATAAACAAAGGTATAAGGATTTAAATTTTAGTTCATAGCATATCTTTAGATATTTACAAATATATAAAATATAAACAAATTATAATTATATCCAATTTTTTTTTAAAAAAAGTGAAAGATTACGAAGGTAAAGAAAATTGAACTAAAGGTATATAAATCAATTAGATTAAAGAAAATTAATTGATATCGATATGAATATTAAACAAAAAACTAAAATCATAAAAAATAACATACCTTATTGATGAGGGAGTAACATTGGACCTCTCAGTAAAAGAAAGTAACCGATTTTTATTTTGTCGTAGTTAGTTTTGGCTTTATGAAGCATCCTCTAATATATGAGTTTAAGAGAGGCCAACAGCATCAACTCGTTAAACTGGTTTCTTTAGTTTCAAATACGTATCTTATTATATAAAGGAAAGTTTATCAAAATTATAACTCACAAGATCATGACATGTGTCTAATATCGATTGAGATATCGATTGAGATGATGACACATGTTAAATTTCAAAATTAAAAATTGAAAATGGAAAACTAACAAAATACTTGTTAAGTAACTAACTAAATTATAAAAAATAATTTCTAAAAAACTGAAAATGGTTAATTCACAATATCATGACATGTGTCTAATATCGATCGAGATGATGACACATGTTAAATTTTAAAATAAATTTAAAAATAGAAAACTAACAAAATAATGGTTAAGTAACTAACCAAATTGTAAAAAAGAAATTTTTTAAAATGTTAAAAATGGAAAACCTTCAAAATAATTGTTAAGTATCTAACACATTTGTAAAAAGATAAACTCCAAATAGTCAAATTAATTAGAAAATAATAAAGATTTTAGTAGTGTAAACTAGTTAGAAAAATATATATTTAATGACATGTGTCTAATATCGATTGAGATGATGACACTGTTAAATTTCAAAATAAAAAAATTAAAAATAGAAAACTAACAAAATAATTGTTAAGTAACTAACTAAATTATAAAAAACAATTTCTAAAAATTGAAAAATGTTAACTCACAATATCATGACATGTGTCTCATATCGATCAAGATGATGACACGTATTAAATTTCAAAATAAAATTAAAAATGGAAAACTAACAAAATAATTGTTAAGTAACTAATCAAATTGTAAAAAAGAAAATTTCTAAAAATTTAAAAAATGGAAAACCTTCAAAATAATTGTTAAGTATTTAACACATTTGTAAAAAGATAAACTCCTAATAGTCAAATTAATTATGCAATTAGAAAAGATTATTTATGCAATTGGAAAAAATTTATCTGATAATTATAAGGATTTCAATTTAGAATATAATTTTACGGGTTTAAATTTAGAATATAATTATACGGATCATAACTACATAGATTATCAATTTCAATATCTAATACCCGCATATTATGCGGGTCCTAATCTAGTAATTATATAAACCTATAAAAAGAAGAGTACAATTAGAGTGGGCTCATATCAAATGTGTTGCTACTTTTAATTAATTGCAATGAAACAGTTTTAAAAACAAAAAAAATGCAAGGAGCTAGGGTAATATTGGTGGCAACAAAATCACGTTAAACAGAAAAACACATCAAGAAAACCAAAACATTATATGGTGAACATGAGGAAGTGGAAGAAAGATTACATTACCTTAATAGTAATATATATTAACCTGCAAAATCAACAGAACATTAAAACGCAAATTAATTCAACAAAACAAAGAAAGAACGATCAACTATGTATAAATCAACGACAGAAAAACTTATATAAACAAATCTGCAAGCAAAGAACAGATTTAAAAGAAATAAAGGATGAAGTAAATTTACGAAAAAAAACAAAAAAATAATGATTGGTAAACGTTTACGTGATATGAAAAGAAGATGAAGGTATATATAAGTGCGATCATACCAGCACTAATGCACCGGATCCCATCAGAACTCCGCAGTTAAGCGTGCTTAGGCGAAAGTAGTACTAGGATGGGTGACTTCCTGAGTTTTCTCTTTCTAAAAAATTCTCTCTACCTTCTCTCTTCCAAAACAAAACTAAAAAACACCGTGATCTTCTCCTCCGCTCCGGTGAAGGTGCGTTGGCACCGGATCTGTGAGAGGAGTGTATAATATTGTCTAATTAAGTTTAGATCTGTTTTGTTTTCACAGGGATTTGTTTTTTCGAATTGTTGGATTTTAGTTTCGGCTCTGTCCGATTTTGTTTCCGACTTTGTTCGGATTTAAGGTCGTTCTCACCTTTTGCTAGGCGTGGGCATCCGGGTACCCAATCAGATTTCGGGTTAGGTATTTCGGGTATCGGGTTTTCGGATTTTTGAATATAAAACCCATATGGGTTATATAGAAATACGGGTTGGGTACGGGTTGGGTATTTTCAGGTTCGGGCGGGTTTCGGGTTTGTCATCAAAAGCAGAGATTAACCCGATCAAACCTGTAAATTCAAAAGCAATGTGGCAATTTACTCTAAGTTACAAATTGACAAACAAGATATTGTCTAAAACAACGTTTAAATCAAACCAAGACTTCAAATCTATATATAATGTCTAACAACCACATAAACAAAAACAATGTAATGTCTAAAACTAAATCAAGACTTCAAATAGCTTCCTCTTGTGATTCTCCATTCTCCCTTGTCCATTCTTGATTCCTCCTATGATAAATACAAATCAAATAACAAATCGAGATTAGAGAATGATTATATAAATTCATGCGATAAACAATTTATAAATCCAAAGCATATTTAACGATTGTTTTATTAGCAAGTGGTAATATTAATAATCAACCAATTTGGATAACATGCATTTTTTTTTTTTTTTTAAAGTATTGATCATTTTGCTAAATTACTAAACAAATATTTTGTTAAAAGTTTACGGTTTATCATCACCATCACTATCCTATAGAGGATAAAACAAATGATTATTTAAATAAAACAATTGTTGTTCCAAACATCAAAATATAACCTCTATAATGATATCCTCTCGTTATAAAACAATTCACCAGAACTGGAAAAATTGACCAAATCGGTTTATATAGAATCTATGGTTTATATATAATCAAATAAAAAAAATCAAATAATCACCAAAGACAAATCGATCCTATACAGAAACTACATTGAAGAAAAAACAACAATGTATCAGTCACATACCTTCGAATGGTTTAAAGACTTCTATGATGGAGGAGACGAATTCCTTTGAAGATTTAGATTTTCCATCTTGAAAATCGAAAATGAATTATGTGGATTTATAGCTTATATCGGTAAATGATGATTTAGGTTTTTGAAACTAGAAACTGAACATGCTAATACTTGTAAGTGTATATTTGTATACATATGTGTTCTTTGGGTAGTTTGGGTAACCGTTTTATTTTTCGGTAACCCTAACCCGAACCCGATATGTAGATTCTGATTTTTGAGTGTGTACCAAATATGAAGAGATCATGTAGAGAACATGTTAAAGAGATAAAGAAACGCTTATGTGACCTAGTTCATTAATGACAATTTCGTAAATACATTTTTGTTATACAAGCAAATAAGGGTAACAAAAATACGAAACTATGTGGAATAATTTTGTAAAGATTAGAATCATTTTGGTCAAAAACCAACTTTCCTAGATAATTTGAGTAAACTTCTCGTAAAAAGAAAAGTTTACTATTTTTGATGATATAATTTCAAAAACTTATTAAAACTTATAATTTGTAAAAACGCATCTTATGTAATTATGAGAATTCAAAGATGGCACATTAACACTAAAGTTTTGGTCAACCACTATACAATTTTATATTTATTATAATTCTAATTATATAATTTTGACCCAAGTGAAAAGATAAAATTTATTCCATTTTTATACTATAATTGAAACAAAGTAAAATTACAAAATGATTTTAGGATTTGTTGGTAAACACTAGTATTGTTTGTTCTGTGTATTGATTGACTAATTAAAGAACTTAGAATGAATTAATTAGGTAGTTTTTTTTCTTCACCAAGATAAAATTGGAAGAAAAAAAATATCTTTTAACAGAAAACAATTTCGACCAAAAATAAATTAGAAAAAATCTCTCAATAGTATTGGGTAGTTGACAAATATTTTCCATCCATCACTTTCTATATTGGCTTTAAATTCATGCATGTCTTGTGTTTTGTTTTCTATATTCAAGGAAAGTGAAAATGTTAGGTGAAAATATACATTTTTCTTGTTTCTCACAAATTAAGAACAAAATATTTTCTCTTTTATTTATTTATTTGGAATGTTGGAAAAATATTTTACCTTTGTAAACCCTAGCCGCCAACTCATCTTTGTTTTCTTTTCCGCCTTTGACCGAGCTAAGTCAACCTCTTCTCATTTCTTTAGCAAATATTTGATAAAACAAATTGATTCAATCGGTTTTAGGGCTTTGTCTTATGCTTCTTTTATTTTATATGAGATGAATTGTTTGGTAATTAAAACTTTGATCTTTGCAATAGTCATCTCTGTTACCAATCTTCGACCTCACCGACTGTTGTTTTTGAACGAGTGAAACCCGTTTTTATCCGGAACTCCCAACGTCTCCATTTATGGAATCGATACCGTCTCGTGTATCCAACGCCGTCTCCGCAATCATCGTTATCGAGATAAGTAACCTTGTGTTCTATAATTATCAACACCTGCATGACTTATTATTGGGTTGTCGTAATTGCACTTGGCCATTATATTATTCAGTAATCTTATTTCTTATTGACTGCGATCATAATTGTGTTATTACTTTGATGTCAGTTGTTCTTGATTATTTAGTTTGAATTTAAGTTGGAAAACTGTTGGTCTGGTGACATCAGTTTTGTTCAGTTCTTTCTTTAATATTTTTCATGTTTTATTGCTTTGATAAAATAATAAGTACAGAGGAGCTAAGTCCACGGAACATGCTTTATTGGTCATTGTTAGATTTCACTGTTGCTATTGTTTGGCTTGGTAAATCGTTTTACCAAGTCGGTTTGAGTTGTTTAATTTGTTAAATCATTGGCTCACATGAACTTTGAATTATTGGATAAACTTTTCGACAAATTTTATTTGTCTTAGGTTGAGATAAAAATATATTATTTCTCAGATATGAAACCATCATTATGAGCTATATTTTTATTTGGCTATATGATATATCTGGATTTTTACAATAAAAATTATGAATCACATCCATTTGTGGTCCATTCCCATAAGTGAATGTAACATTTTATATAGCAAAAGAAAAGATCACACTAATAATACTAAAGCCAAGGGATAAAAAATAAAAGAATTTTTTTCTCATCTGACATTAAACAAAAAAGAAGTTAGTGTGAGTATTACAAGTAGTAGAAAAGCTTATTAAAGGCTCTAGAAAAGAATATACATTATTATCTATGTCAACTCAATCATTGATTGTTTATACTGTCCAAAGTCTTAAAGTTTATACGATGAACAAACAGTTGGTGACATTTATCCATAAACATGCCCCTATGCAAAATTTCAATTGGTGGCATTGTTAACTTACTATCCTACCAACTTGTATGCGTAATTACTCTCCTAAAGCTCATAATCAAAATTAATAATCCATATTATCCTAGTCATTTACCATCTACGTTCTCAAGTAATGGCCAAAACGTTTCACACAATACCTTTGCCCCAAATAGTTGGCCCCATGTAAGCATGTCAATACCAATACGTTACCCATAAAAACATATAAGACCACACGGCAGCCGTCCCTGTAGAAAGCATTCATTTTAATACCGAACTATTTGTTTTGGGTTAAAATAAGTACCAACTTTCTAATGAGTTAAAAAAATAGCAAACTTTAGTTGACTCGGCCAAATTAGGTGTAGAATTAGTCAAGATAAACAACCGTTAAAAAAGCGTTAACCACCATTTATTTTAACTGTTAAGTTTCAAAACAGTGTCGTTTTGAAATTAGAAAAAACCCTCATAAGGTCATTTTAATACTAAACTCTCCGTTTTGAGTCAAAAAGAATATCCACTTCTTAATGAGCGATAAAATACATAAACTTATGTTGACTCAGCCAAATTATATATAAAATTAGTTAAATATAGACGAGAGCTTATGTCATGAGACATGGAAAGACAAGATCCTCAAAGGCTTGATCGGCTTTGCACTTAGGGCAGACAAAGAGATCAAGGTACCAGATTAAAAAAGACTGATCGTCAAAAACTCCAGCTAAGTAACATCATCATTCTGTTTGGGGTCATTAGTTTCCTTTTACTTTAGTGCTAAGTACTCATGGGTTGCTAGACGTAATCTCAAGGTGTTGGCAACCTCGGACGTGCCTAACAGTTGCCTTTCCTATTCTATTTTCCAAAAAAGAAAAGGAATAGCCGTTGCTCATGGTATCACTCCTATGCAGCTCAAGCCTAAGGAGCAGGTTCGCCCTTCCAGGTCTCTAGATTCAAGTAACAATTTCCATGGATCTCGTGCCTTAACATTTCTTTGGACTCAGGCTATGGCCTTTGAGAATCTCGGCTCTTCATGCCTTCAGACCTGGGCTATGGTATAAAGTTAACTAATTTTATACTTAATTTAGCTCAATCAACATAAGTTTCTGTATTTAATAAGGCATTAAGAAATTAGTAT
The DNA here is from genome assembly GCA_900128785.1 of Arabis alpina. Classification (NCBI taxonomy): domain Eukaryota; kingdom Viridiplantae; phylum Streptophyta; class Magnoliopsida; order Brassicales; family Brassicaceae; genus Arabis; species Arabis alpina. The sequence goes on along the minus strand of LT669794.1, from coordinate 40,560,417 downwards.
ATTTTTTTGGCTCAAAACAGAGACTTTGATATTAAATGATTTTTTGAGGTTTTTTTCCTAATTTCAAAATAACGTTGTTTTGAAATTTAACGGATTAAGTAAATGGTGGTTAACGTTATTTTAATGGCTGTTAAAGTTGACTAATTCTATACCTAATTTAGCCGAGTCAACAAAAGTTTAGTATGGTTTTTTACTCATTAGAAAGTTTGTATTTATTTTGGCTCAAAACGAATAGTTCGGTATTAAAATGACATTTTTCCCTTTTTCCGGATTCCTAATTCCATTGGAGGTAAAACTATTATTTCTATAATTATGTTTTAATATTGAACCTATGATATACTATGGGGGTGCTTGGAAAGGTGTCTTTTAAGTCTTTAAAACAATTGAAAGCCTTTAAAGACATGTTTTTGCCAAGCATGATTTACTGTTTAAAAAGATTTTAAAGTCTTCAAAGCCTTTCTTTTATTTTTTTGTCTTTCATCTATAGTTTTTTCTAAAGCCTCTAACTTAGAGTGGCTTTAAGTTAAAAATAAATATTTTTAAATGTTTTATTCTCTCTCCACTTTTCTAAAAATCATTTAAACTCCTTTAAAATTTATAAATAACTTTCAAACTAAAACAATTGATGGACTAGTTATTATCTATTTTTTCAATTCTTTTGAGATCCATTTTTATATAAATCAATAAATTATCAAAATTTTGCAAAATGATGAAAATTAAAAAACAATTTGCAAATTGAGTGAAATAAAATATAAAAATGTATGTATTAATATATTTTTCTCAGATTTATGTGATCAATTATTTTTGTTTACAATTTTTTATAAATAATTATTAAATTAACAGTCACAGCTTCGAAAGATAATATATTACCAAATAGACTTTTATTAAAATTTAAGATAACAGTCAAAGCACTAACCTATGTTGCATGAAATCGGAATCGGGTACGTGGAAGCGAAACGTTCGGAAACGCGGAAGCGAATTTTTCTAAAAAAATAGGAAGCGGAAGCGTTTTGGAAGCGTTATAAATATATATATATATAATTCTAAACATTCAAGATTAAACCATATTAAAAACATTCTTTGAAAGTTGAAACACAAATCCAAAACAGAAAAATAAAAACATTCTTTGAATGTTGAAACACAAGTCCAAAACAGAAAAATATTAAGTAAATTAGAAAACAAACCATAATGCTAAACATCAAGGATTGGAACCATCACCTACATGTTCCGTTTTATAATATTTGTCTTCCGTTTTCTTTTTTTAAATTATAAAAAATATCAAAATAGTCCTTAAGTTTTATAATATTTTTCTTCTCACGTTTCCAAAAATATAAAAACGCGATTCCGAAACGTAAATGGACGCTTCCACGGCGTTTCCAAATCCAAATTTTTTGGAATCGCGTTTCCACGACGCTTCCAAGCGATTCCGATTCCGATTCCGATTCCGAAGCGTGAAACGTCACAAAATAGAGTTTCCATGCAACCTAGGCACTAACAACCAAAATCTTTACAGCCAAAAGTTTACAGCAAAAGTCTAAAGTCTAAGCCATTACCAAGCGCCCCCTATATCTCTATATGTAGATCCTGACTTTTGAGTGTATACCAAATATGAAGAGATTATGTAATGAAAATGTTAAAAAGATAGACGACAAGTGTCCAAGAATGTGCAGCAGAAGTTCAATGCTTGAAGTATGAACGGTGTGCCACTGGAAGATATTTATTAGTCACTTGTTTCTACTGAGGTATTCGTTTAACTTAATTTATAATTAGACATTTTTTTTGCTAATGTTAACATGTAATTTGTACTTTTTTACATTAAAAGGATTTTTATAGTATCTTTGAACCAGAATTGGATGGAAAAAATGAATTCTTTTGGCGCGTATCTTAGATGATGAAACAACTAATAAAGCCTTGGACATGATCCCATCCAATTGGAATAATTTTGTAGCGAAAAAGAAGATATGTTGGAAAGAGCAACACGAGTTAGATTTTGCTTCCCAAAAGACAAAGGAGGAAGAAATAGAAAATGGATTACTTGAGGCTGTTAAACTAGAGAAGAATCCTGGACTACTTCAACTTTGAGAAAAAGATATCACCTCTAAGTCTACGAAGAAAGCTTGTAATCGTGATGATGAATTATGATAAAGTCTCTTCTATATAAAGCTCCTTTGTTTCTTCGTCTTTCATTTCTCATTAGGACTCATAAAATATTGCGTATTGGACTTGAACCCAAATCAACAAGGCCCAAGTCAAATATCTCTTCTCTTGCTTCGTTGGGCTAAACAACACAAAACCCATATATATTTATAAATGCGAAATACGTTTTCCTACGTGGCGATTCTACAGGCTTCTAAATTTTGAAAATACCCGTAATAAAATCGAGTTAATTACAAACTTTTCCATCCATTTATTTGTTTCTATAATAAGTTAATAAACTTATTACATAGTAAGTCGTATATATTTTTTTTTCTGTCATTGTTCCGTTTGATTTTTATTTACTTTTTATATATGTGTAAAAATATAGTAAAATATTGGAAATCTTCCTATTCATATATATATCGTGTACATATATAAATATATATATAATTCCTTTTAAGAGTCACACATTTCTAAATTTTTTAATCCTAACATTCTAAGAGTCACTTATTTCTTAATCCTAACATTCTAAGATATATTCTCCTAAAAAAGTTAAACCCAAATATTCTAGAGATACTCTAAAAAAAGTGAAACCCTTAATTTACTAACTATATAGTATATATACATTGCCGATTGTATATTTCATTGCATCGTTTTCTTACTTTACATTAGGTATTTACTTTTGTTTTGCCGACTATGTTAATTGTGCGAAGTGAGTTTCTTTTATATGTTTGTGTTCTGTTGCGGGTATTCTTTTGAAGATTGTTGTCCCTTGCTAATATTTTAACTTACCTATTTGTTGTAGGTCATCGAATCGTTGCGTGACTGTTCAATTTCTTACGTTGTTATGGCCTAAGATTTACAAATTTGGAGATCATGGTGAATCAATATATTTGAATATTTATTTGGTCATGTTTATGCTGGATTGGATGAGTTTTCACTTCTTCTTCGTCAACGGTATTGGATTTGGATATATATTAGTTTCTAGGATTAAAACCTTTTCGCAAGTTTTTTGTTTTTTTGATGTTTTAAAGCACGCTTGGGATTTGAAAGTCATGCGTGGACACCTACTTTTATCCTTCTAAAATTTGGGAATGATATGATATATAATAAACATGACTATTCTGAGGAATTTGATAATATTTGTAGTGCATGACATCGTAGAGATTTTTCGATTTTGGTTCTAAAAGCTCTCTTGACTGAACTGCTATTTTTGGATGTGTAGATGGTTTATGGATGGTCAGAGGAACTCCGCTTCACGTCACACAGGTCATTGTGGTTCGTGTTTAATATCTTTATTGTTTCCATTTAAGTTTTTTTTAAGTCGTATCTATTTGTTTTGTATTGTTATGTTATTGATATGGTTTTTGTTAGTGTGTTTTCTATGACTTGTTTTCCATATCCTATATATATATATATATTAATTGAGGAGACACTAGGTGAAAAAATCATAGGTGTCACTCAAAGAGGGTTTTAAGGAGCAATGAACTAATTAACCAAATCTTAAAACAATGAAATAATTCCATTTAATGTATTGTGAAAATCATACGACTACAACTTATAAGCCCAACTTACGTGCTGTAATGGTGATATATCATGGTTTTTGCCGGGTTTCGACCATGATGTTAGTCTTTTTATTGAGTCTTTTCAGTGTTTTTCGAGTCTTTTTAGTGTCTTAACAAATTATTGTACGTGGGAGCTTTATTGGTGATTATGGTGCGTTTTGGAGCATAAAAGGAAGACGAGCAGAAGTCACACGCTGAGCACCCAGATTTTGGTCGTGTGTCGATCGACAAAGTCAGTGTGTCGGTCGACACACACCTCTGAAGTGATGACGAATTTATTTTTAAAGATTTGAATAATTGTCTTTTTGCCCCAGAAGTGTTTAGAAGTTATCAGATAGACCCCATTACGATTTCAGAACATTATTTATACTTTTCTTTTAGGTTTTTCGTTTTACATCTTGTTTTCTATTGAAAAAAGTTGAGAGAGATTTTTGAGAGCTTTAGGGAGAGAAGATTGCTTCATACTTTCGATATTTCTTCGAACCCTCTGTATCACTTTCTTATTCTCTTTTATATGCAGTATTATTCAACCATGTTTTGTTTTGCATCTACGTCTAAGTAATTCTCTTGTTAGGTTTAGGGTTATTCGAAAGGATCGAAGATGAATTGTTAGATTCAAATTACTTGTTAGGATTATCATATTAGTTATTCATCTACATTTCTGTAACTCTGATTTAGGATTCGAGACCCTAAATTAGATATCCTAGGTTGATAATTTGACACGGAAGTGTAATTGATTAACTTGATTTAGATCTTCGATGAGCAAAATCTCCTATTCGCAAAGGAATTTAGTTTAGGGATTTTTTGTAAAAATTGGAACTTGGACTTAACGCTTGTTTAAGTTGATTGAATTCGCAAAGGAATTTGGATTTCTAGAGTTTAAGCATAGTTAGTTTTCGCAACAAAAATTGGTTGATTATATCTTAGTGTTTCAAGTTCGAGAACGGTTTTTAATTAAATCCTAGCATCTTTTAATCTACAATTCTGATTCATCATGAGAATTTCCCAAAAACCTAGCTTTCGTTTAATTGATTTTAAGAAAAACATAAACCATCACTTGATTCGAATTTGCTTTTAAATTTACATTACATCTATTGCTTAGCTTAATTCGAAGTCATTAACTTTATCGTGTGAACTGATTCCCAGTGATTCAACCCCTACTACGACGACCTCTTAATTTAAGAGAGTCTAGCTCGGGGTTAAATTTGAGCTTATCAATTTTTGGCGCCGTTGCCGGGAATCAAATTCACCATTAGAGTTTTGATTCTAGAATTTAGACTAAACTTTTCTTTCTTTTGTTACTAATTTTCGATTTCCACTCGTTTGTTTTTGGGTTTTTCAGGTGTATGCAATCTCGCAAAATCATGAGCAACAAGAATCAACAGTTAAAGGATTTCGTTGACGAGTTGGGATTGTTAGAACGAGAAAATAGAAAGACTGCGAAGCAAGCTAAGATGGTGAATAGCAATTTGATTCTGTTTCTAAATGTAGAGGGTCAGTTGGTTGACAGGGAAGGAAATAAGTACAGCGAGCTTGGTGAGAAGCTCGATGCTGGTAATTAGGGAAGCTGAAGTAGACGATGCAGCTGAAAGAGAGCGTGAGCGCGCTCTGGCTGATCGTCGGGTTTAGGATGTTGTGGTACGAGAGCGTACCTTGGGTAATTACAACCGTCCTGAGGAGTATTATGCTAACAAGGCAGCGATCCGACCTCCTGGATTTACTAGGCATGACTTTGAGCTGAAGCCTGCTTTCTTCTCACTAGTGGCTCAACATCAGTTCCATGGACATCTGATAGACCTCATATTTTACCACTTTTACTATCTATTTTCATATGTTTTCTAAGCTTTTTTACAAGGTTTTATGCCTATAAAGGTAGTTTTCTTGTATTTGTAGTTTTAGAGTCTTTATTAGGGAAATCAATAAAAAAGGATCAAAAGGAGCATAATGAGGTATAAGACAAGCTACAGCAACTCACGAGAGCCAAAGAACCCATTGGAGCCAAGGAATTACCAAGTTTACACATTCTACCAAGTTGGACAGATTACATGCGCCCGAAGTTTATCAATGAACGGAGGATCAAATGGATTTGGAATTAGATGAAACTTGTAGTAAAGATAGCCGTTTGAGTTTTATTTCTAATGGAGTTGGATTTGCAGCATTTGGAATTGTGTAGAGAGAGTTATATGCAAAATACTAATGACATGTCAAACTGCCCAGGAGATGAAACTGCCCGATACCGACCCCCCATACTGACCAGGTTACACGATCGGTACCGGGACTCCCAAAACACTCCAGTACGATCCAGGAAGAGGCCATAATATCCCTATACCGACCCAAGACCCACGATCGGTGTCAGGCCCAATATGGAGCAGTTTTGAGTGTTTTGACGTTTTTGTCCATAGAACTTAACCCTAGAAGACCTTAGACCTATATATACTTACTTTTAGCCTTTGTAAGTGGTAACTACCACAAAGCCACGCCTAGGGAAACCTAGAGCAGCCACCTATCACCACCATAGGCAATAAACACGTTTTTACCTTTGTTCTTCATTGATTTGGATTCTAAGAGCTTCAAAGAGGAGATCTCTCTTGTTCTTCGACAGAGAGAAGAATTCTTATCCTTTACTCTTTCAATTCATCATGTTTCTAGCATTTCTTACTCTTGCTGCGTTGTCCCCTCAACCATGTATGAGTAATTTGCTTGTTAGGTTTTAGGCATTCAAGGATTCTATGTTAATGCATAATTGAATACCAAACTTTCTAGGGTTTATCATATAGGTTCTTCATCTTTATTTGTGCACAAAGCCTTAGCTGGAGTAATTAACCATGCTATTGATCATAGGTAGGTGTATCCATGAGAGTGTTTGATGGGGGTTACGGTTTATCCTCAATCGAGTTTTAACCTCTTAACCAACTTCCTACAAGTGCACAACAATCACGGTTAGTATAGTAAAGGAATTGAATCCACAAGGACTTCTTAACCACACTTCGAATTGTAATGAAAAAAACTAAGTTAGAACAAAATATGGTGTCATTTGTGATTAAATCAATTGTGAGCAAGTGAAACGTGAATTGTAAGTTGTAAATCAATGGGAGAAAAGCGCTAGGACTCGGGAAATTTGCAGAGAATTATGGGACAACAAAGATCGAATGAAAGCCTAGGGATAAGAATAATAATTGGGATGTCTAGAACTCAGAACACGATTGTAAGGTTTTTCCACTATTGTGGCTTCAACCATCTATGCTATACACCCTAATAGACTCAACTCTCGCATGGTTATTAAAAGGTGAGAACACACGGTATAAACAAGTTATGATAGAGTTCACTAAACTCCTTAACTAATTGGTATGATTGTTAAGACGCTTTGCTCATCGAATACTAGATCCGGAGGTATTAAGAACACTCTCGTGGATACACCTACCTATGATCAAATTGCTAGATTCGCGGTAAAGCAATATGCATTAAGAATAAGCAAAGATGAAGACTAGATTTTATCCCTAAATAGTCATCGATTCTATTGAAAGACTCATTGAAAACCTTAAATCCTAACTAGTGAACTACTCAAACATGGTGCATGAAAAACAACAAAAAGATGATGAATTCATTATGAATAAACTTGACTAAAAGAGAAAAGGTTAGAAGATTTTTCTCTATATTGCAGTACAAAGCGAGATCTCCTCCTTAGAGCTCTTGAAACACAAATCTATGAAAGAACAATGGGGCTGCGTTTTTGTGATGTATCCTAGGTCTAAATTTTGGCACAAACCTAACAAGAGGCTAAAAGAAAGTATATATAGGGTCTTGAATCTTCTAAGGCTTCGAAAAGGGCGAAAACGTCAAAATAGTCGAAACAGCTCCGTAGAGGGCCGTGACACTGATTGGGATTTAGGTCGGTATGGGGGGCTCATTTTCCACGTCCTGATGCATCCTGATGGTTTGGGTACCTACCACGTGATCGGGTCGGTGTGAGGGGTCGGTGCTCCTCCTTCTTCATCTTCTAGGAAGTTTGACATATATTTGGTCTTCCAGGTATAACTCTCTCCTCACAAGTTTAAATGCTGCGATTCTACCTCCATTGAAAAGCTCACTCAGAGGACGATCTACACTCCAAGTTTCATCCAATTCCAAATCCATTTGATCCTCTGTTTGTAGCTAAACATCCGGCGTATGTAATCTGTCCATCTTGGTAAATTTGTAAACTTGGGAATTCCTTGGCTCCAATGGGTTCTTTGGCTCGCATGAGCTGCTGTAGATGGGTGTATACTCCATAATGCTCCTTTTTGACTGATTTTCCTAATAAAAACTCTTGAACTACAAATACGAGAAAACTACCTCTAAAGGCGTATAACCATGCATAAATACACTAAATATGTATAGAAAACCGTAGTATTATAGGTAAAATATGGGACTTATCAGTGTTCTTCATACCTCCTGAACTAGTATTTGATGAGTTAGGCCTCTTAACAGTCATACCAATTAGTTAAGGACTTTAGTGAACAATTGAACCTTGATTTAGACTGCGTGTTTTAACCTTTTAATAACCATGCGACAGCTGAGTCTATTAGAGAATAAGACATAGGGAATCGGAGCCACGACAGTGGAAAGATTCTATAGCCGTGGTTTGAGTTCTAAAATCTAAAACCCCATCGATACCTTTTATGTGTTTCATGAGTTTCTGCAAATTGCCTAACTCCTAACTCATCCATCATATTTATTTCACATCCTAGTTTGCATTCCCATTCATTCATCACGTTTGCATTCACAAAAAAAATCCAATTCATATTTTGTCTTAGCTTAATTTGCATCTCTAAATTCGTAGCGTATCATCTTTCCAGTCCCTGCGGATCGACCCCTAAGTACTACTGCGCTTGCCTATGCACTTGCATGAATCTTTGGGTTTATAAATTTAAGGCTTGATAATATAACACCATCAACATCCTTCAGAACACCCCATGGATCATCTTGAGAGGTTCGAAGACCTTGCATCTAGCATCAAGGCGAACGGGGTGTCTCTTGATTAGGTCTTCTGTAAGTTGTTCCGATACTCTCTAGCTAGGGATGCAGCTTACAGGCGGAAGCAGTTGAAGCCAGGCTCAGTGACGACGTGGAGTGCTACAAAGAAATTTTAGACGTTTCAAAGGATATCATAGAGATTGTCCTCACCACGGCTTCACAAAGGTTCAGCTTTTGAGCATCTTCTTGAGAGGGATTGATTGGAGACATCATATGGCTCTTGATTATGCCAGTAATGGGGATTTTAAGACTCGGTCTCCAGCTGACTGTCTCATGCTCAAGCGGGTACAGTGGATACAACCCGATGACTTCTTTCATAGGAAACCCAAGTTCTCCTACCTACACTCAGAAACCTCAATATCAGAAGGGGGATTATGAGAAGTCATATGGCAGCAGCAGCAACCAGAGGAGCTACGGTTCTTCATCTTATCAGCCATTACCTGCTAAGTTTTCAGAGAGCGACATGAAGGCTATGCTTGAGCAGATTCTTGAGGGTCAGTAAAAGATGGCAGTGAACTTCAGTGGGATGATTGACAACCTCTATACTGACTTGAATGGGAAGATCGAGGCTCTCAACATTCATGTAAAGAAGCTGGATACTCAGGTTGCTCAAACAGCTGAGAATGTGAGAAGACAGGAGGGGTTTCTTCCAGAAAGAACTGATACAAATCGTAAGCACCACGGTGTAGCAACTATTACAACCAAAAGTGGGAAGGTTATCAAGCCAGTTCAGAGGAATGAGCTTACAATCGAGAAATTGGAGGAGCTTGGTGATGTTGAAGACGAAGAACTCTTTATTCCAGATTCTGTGTCGATCGACACAACTAAAGTGTGTCGGTCGACGCATCCCAAAGTCGTCGATACGAGTGCAAATCCGAGAGATGTGTCGATCGACACAACTGAAGTGTGTCGGTTGACGCATGCTTCAAAAAAGTCGTATTCTCGTCATGCGTCAATCGACACAGAAGCTGAGTGTGTCAGTCGACAGACACGACAGGCGGACTTGATTTTGAATATACCTGTTGAGAGAGTGTATAAGCCTAAGGTGCCCTATCCTAGAGGTCCAAAGAGGTCTAAACAGGAGCTGGAAGATGCTAAGTGTAAAGCTATCATTGACAAGCTTGTGGTTGAGATGCCTTTTGTTGAGGCAATCATGACTTCTCCGGTTATTCGGAGATATGTGAAGAGGATGGTCAGTAAGAGCTTGTGTGTTGAAGAGGGAGTTGCTATGATCTTAGAACAAGGGAGTGCGATCATTCTGAACAAGGTTCTAGAGAAGCTCACTGATCCGGGAAGTTTTGTGTTCGATTGTTTCATCTTCTCAGATAGGTTCCCGAGGTCTTTATGTGATTTAGGTTCTAGCATCAACTTGATTCCACTCTCCGTTGCTTTGAGCCTTGAGATGGCAGATTTCCAACCTACAAGGATTTCTCTTATCCTTGCTGACAAATCAGTGAGGATTTCGGAAGGTGTTTTGGAGGATGTTCCAATCAAGATTGGAGACTGTTTGATTCCTACTGACTTTGTGATCCTGCAGTATTGTGAGGAGCCTAAGGGCCCCCTTATTCTTGGACGACCATTCTTAGCTACAACTGGTACTATGATTGATGTGAAAGGGGAAGGATTACTCTATGTGTGGGGGATTTGGAGATGAAATTCGACAGGGACCAGTTGGTTCAAAAACCCACCCTAGATGGTCAGACATTTTATGTGGATACACTTGATGATCTCACACAAGAAGTTTTTAATGAGAACTATTCCATTGATCCATTGGAAAGGACATTGGTTAACTTTGTGACAGAGACTGGACAAATGTAGGATGCTTATAAAGGGTATGCTAAGATGATGAATGACAGTGAGCTTGTGAAGCAAGTGGTTGCTAATGTGGAGCTAGTTGGAGTTTCAGAGAAAACTGCTAAGTCAAGTAATTAGAGTGAAGAAAAATCTCCAAAGATCGAACTCAAACCACTACCAGCAGGACTCAAGTATGCTTTTCTTGGTCCTAATTCCACTTATCCAGTTATTGTCAATGCTTACTTGAACAATATAGAGCTCACTTTGTTGCTAAGCAAGCTGCGCAAGTTTCGCAAAGCTGTTGGCTATTCTCTTGATGATATTGCAGGTATTTCTCCAGATTTGTGCATGCACAAGATTCACCTTGAGGATGAGACAAAGACATCAGTGGAGCATTAGAGGAGACTGAATCCGAATCTGCAAGAGGTTGTTAAGAAGAAGGTCATGAAGCTTTTGGAAGCTGGTATAATTTATCCGATTTCAGACAGTCCTTGGATCAGTCCTATTCATGTGGTTCCTAAGAAAGGAGGGGTTACAGTGGTCAAGAATGAGAAGAATGAGCTCATCCCTACAACAACTGTAACATGGCATATGATGTGCATTGATTACAGGAAGCTCAATGCAGCTACAAGGAAGAATCATTTTTCCTTGCCTTTCATTGATCAGATGTTGGAGAGGCTTGCTAATCACCCATACTATTGCTTCCTTGATGGCTACTCAGGGTTCTTTCAGATTTCGATCCATCCAGACGACCAGGAGAATACCACTTTTACATGTCTTTATGGGACGTTTGCATATCGCAGAATGCCCTTTGGATTGTGTAATGCTCCTACTACATTTCAGAGATGCATGATGTCGATCTTCAATGACATGATTGAGGATTACCTGGAGGTCTTCATGGATGGTTTCTCAGTCTATGGTTCTTCCTTCAAAGAATGCATGGATAATTTGGAGAAGGTACTTGCTAGATGTAAGGAGAAACACTTGATGCTTAATTGGGAGAAGTGTCATTTCATTGTACTTGGACATAAGGTGTCAGAAGATGGGATTGAGGTAGATTGTGCCAAGATTGAGGTTATGACAAGTTTGCAACCGCCTAATTGTGTGAAATATGTTAGGAGTTTTCTTGGTCATGCTGGTTTCTACAAGAGATTCATCAAAGATTTCTCCAAGATAGCCCCCCTCACCACCCTGGTTTGTAAGGACGTCAAGTTTGTGTTTGATGCTGATTGACTTGCTGCTTTTGAACAGATTAAGCAAGCTCTAATGAGTGCTCTAGTGACTTTACAGTTGGAGTTGTTTTGGGTCAGAAGAAGGACAAGAAGCTTCATGCCATCTACTACGCCACCCGAACTCTCGATGATGCACAGAAGAATTATGCTACCACTAAGAAGGAGTTGTTGGCTGTAGTGTTTGCTTTTGAAAAATTTCGTCCATACTTGATTGGTACCTCATGCAGAAAAAGGATGCGAAACCGCGGTTGTTGAGATGGATTCTTCTCTTCAGGAGTTTGATGTTGAGGTTTAGGATAAGAAAGGGGTTGAGAATGGAGTCGTAGATCATCTCTCAAGGATTATGATCGAGGAAAATGTTTCTATTGATGATTTCTTCCCAACGGAGGGTGTCAACTTCATTGAGAGTGGATTGCAAGCTGAAAATCCACAGAGTTCCCGAAATCTATAGAGTGCATCGATCGACACACCTAAAGTGTGTCGGTCGACGCATCCCTCGAACCTGTGTCGATGGACACCACCCGAGTGTGTCGGTCGACAAACACTCAACTGAACGCTGGCTCGTCTTCCTCAGATCATAAGTAACACATTCCAAGACCACATCTTTGCCGTTTCTTCATCTGTTCGTCCTTGGTATGCTGACATTGCCAATTACCTCGCTGCAGAAGACATGCCTACTTATGTGAAAGGGTATGAAAAGAAGAAGTTCATTTTAGAGTTTCGTTGGTATTATTATGATGAACCTTATCTCTACAAGTTTTGTTCTGATAGTATTTATAGGAGATGCATTGATGAGACTCGAGACGTGTTGTTTCACTGTCACGGTTATGATTATGCGGGCCACTTCGCTACATTCAAGATAGTTTCTAAGGTGCTTCAAGCAGGTTTCTGGTGGCCTACGCTGTTTAAGGATGCTCATGATTTTATTAAGAAGTGTGACGCTTGTCAGAGGAGAGGGAAAATCAGCAGGCGACATGAGATGCCTCACAACTTTATCCTGGAAGTTGAGCTTTTCGATTGTTGGGGTATTGACTTTGTCCTTTCCCATCATCTTATGGGAATACATGCATTCTTGTCGTAGTGGACTATGTGTCCAAGTGGGTGGAGACAATTACAAGTCCAAATAACGGTGCTGGTGTGGTTGTTAAGATGTTTAAAACCATCATTTTCCCTCGATTCAGAGTGCCTCGAGTTGTCATTAGTGATGGTGGCACACACTTCATTAAGAAGGCTTTTGATCGGTTATTGGCTAAGTATGGAGTTCAACATCGTGTGGCTAGTCCTTTTCATCCTCAGACGTGTAGACAGGTTGAGGTTTCCAATAGGCACATAAAGGATATCTTAGAGGAAACTGTGAATGCTACAAGGAAGGATTGGTGTGCAAAGTTGGATGATGCACTTTTGGCTTACATGACAGCGTTCAAAACGCCTTTGGGAGCCACTCCTTTTCATTTGTTGTATGGGAAAGCGTGTCATCTTCCAGTGGAGCTTGTGCACCGAGCAGCATGGGCAGTGAAACAGTTCAACTTTAACATCAAACCTGCTGCAGAGAGGCGTATGATCTAGCTGAACGAATTGGATGAGAATAGGTATCATGCTTATGAAAACTAAAAGTTATACAAGGAGAGGACTAACGCATATCATGACAGGGAGATCATTTCCAGGACTTTTGAACCGAATGATCAGGTACTCCTGTATAACTCTTGTCTAACTTTATTTCCTGGCAAATTGCGTTCTCGTTGGTCAGGTCCATTCACTATCAAGGAGGTTCGACCACATGGAGCTATTATCCTTGTCACTAAGGATGGCAGAGAGTTCACAGTGAATGGACAAAGGGTTAAACACTATTGGGTGGAAGCCGATATTCCGGATGGACACATCGTGTTTCTGGATGATGCATCCACTGTCTAATTTCTGACACAATCAAGCTAATGACTTCAAACAAGCGCTTGGTGGGAGGCAACCCATTGGTAAGAGCATCTCCAACCCTTTACTCTATTTTTGCCTCTTAAATAGAGTAACTCTAAAATAGAGTTGTGTTTCTCTCCAACCCATTACTCTATTTTCCACTCCAAAAAAAAAAATTATAATTCTAATTTTAAGTAATACTTTTTGTTTATCACAAATTTTGCCCAACTATTTAATTTGAGTAATAACATACTATAATTAAATTTTCATTTCAATTAAAGTTATACTAAATCATATTACTAAACAAAAACAAATTTATTTTGAGTAAAACATATTAAACATGCTAAAATAACAATATTATTTTGTTATAATTGTTAAACTATTTTTTTAATTTAACCAATTTATTTCGTTATTATTTTGTTATATAACTTATTTACTTTACAAAACTGTTTTTATATTGTTATTATGGATTAATCATCTTAATAATTAGAAAACTTATTTTTATAAAATTGTTTTAATACAAAATAAAAACATATAACAATTAAATGACCATTATGTAATTAAAAAAGTTCAACTCTAAAATAGAGGGATGAATAGTGTTGCTTTATATTTAGAGTAATACTATTCATAACTCTATTTTAGAGCGGGATATAGAGTAGGGTTGGAGATGATTTTACTCTATAATAGAATTTAGAGGAAAAAATAGAGTGGCGTTGGAGATGCTCTAAGTGTCTGTAAATTTTGTTTTCTTACATTTTATTACTAACAGTAGTTTTGAGTTTTGTTTCAGAAAAAATAAATAAAAAAGAAAAGGCAAAATTGAGACATGTGTCGATCAACACACTTACCCACAAAGGTAATTATTCTATAAACTCCCGACGCAACCATTCTTTCTTTCTTCCTCTTGCTCGACAGAAACATCACACCATCACAGAACTTTCTCAATTCTTCACTCATTTGAGTGATTTTTGGCTCTAAATCAAGTAGAATTTCATCACCTTTTCGTTCCTATAACTCTTTTTCCCGATCTATGAGGTATGAGTTCTCAATTTCTCTCATCTAAGCTTCATTTTTGAGGTTTGGAATTATATCTACTTGGTGTGGGTTATTTTGTTTGATTGATTGAATCAAGTTTTAAATTTATAACCCTAGGTAAAGACTGCAAGTGCACAACAAATGCAGTAGTATTTAGGGGTCGAACCCCAAAGGAATTGATGATGCACAAAGAACCTATATGATGCAGAATAAGCTAAGCTAAACATATTTTTGTGGGGTTTTTGTTTTTATGGAAATAAAAGTGCAAGGGATAGATAATCAATGGTTAACTAGGTGCAATTAATGAACCTATGCAACGATTACAACAACACCTTAACATTTAGATGCAAGTTTGGTCTAGAACTCAAACCACAAAATTAGAATCTCTCCATTGTCGTGGTTCGGATTCACTATGCCCTATACCCTAATAGACTCAGCTATCGCATGGTTTTTAAAAGGTTAAGACACACAGTAGAATTAAGGTTCAATTGTTCACTAAACTCCTTAACTAATTGGTATGATTGTTAAGAGGTTTAACCCATCAAATACTAGGTCAGGAGATGTTAAGAATACTTCCGTGGATACATCAACCTAGGATCGATCACTGGTTAGCTACTCCAGATCAAGCATTGAGCATAAATAAAGATGAAGAATAACTAACAACAAGCCATAAGATGCAATCATAAAAGCATACGCATAGAACTTTAAAGGCAACGAATTTGGTTAAGCTTTACTCCAACGAGTCAGTCGATCTCGCTAGCAGCAAAAGTAAAGCATAAAACATGATGAATTCGTGATACACAAAAGCATATAGAGATCTCTTCCTTCAACCAAGAAGGCTTCATTGATCTAGCCTTAAAGAACTCTTAAAAAATAGATGTATTATTAAGAACAAAGAGAGAAACGAAATACATGTTTTAGGTATTGATTTTGTAGCTGCCTTCTCTTCCTAAAGGCTAAAAGCAAATATATAGGGCTAGAAGGGTTCCTAAGTCGGTTAGGATTTTAATTCTAAGAAAAACAAAAATTGCCAAAAGTGCTCGGTAATGTCTCCACACCGACCGCCCATACTGATCGGATTGCCGGGTCAGTATGGAGGCTAAGTCGGAATGTCTTCGCATTCTCGATGTCCTGGTACCAATCACGTTTCCCGACCGGTGTGGCCGGTCGGTACTGGACAATCTTCGTCTCTTCGGCAGTTTGACATGTCTTCAGTCTTCAGCTCATATCTCCTTGTGTATAATTCCAAATGATGTGATTCCAACTTCCACTGGAAATCTAACTCAAAGGGCTATCTTCACTTCGAGTTTACTCCAATTCCAAACTCATTTGGTCCTCCGTTTGTTGCTAAACTTCCGGCATATGTAATCTGTCCAGTTTGGGAATGTGCTTTATCTTCAAGGTATGATGACTTGGGCTGACTCCTTTGGCTTCTTAGATGTCTTTGACATGATGAATACTCATTTTTCTCATTTTTGCATCCTTTTTGATGATTTAAACTGTTGGGGTCTTAAAGCCTATGTATACGAGAAAACTACCTCTTTTGGTTGATTAGGGGAATAAAATCCACAAAATAAGTATGAAAACCGATAGTAAAATGGGTAAAATATAAGGTATATCGAATCCCCTAGACTTAGCCTTTGCTTGTCCTCAAGAAAACAAAAGGTTAAGAACAGAAAAGAGGTTTGAAAACGCGGGAACTCACATATCCTTTGGATCCATTGTCTCGAAGTCTAAACCTGTAATCCACATGAAAAAAGATTAGTTCGCAAACGCTGTCCTCATATCCCATCATGACTTTGCATGCCCATCCTAAATCTCCTCCCTGCACGCATCTTAACTTCTACTCAATTGACTGTTTATACTCTACCAGGTTATTGAAAACTCTCATCAATGCTATTATTCAAGGAATACGGGTTAGTGTATAAGGGAAGGCTAATTTTAGTGGTGAGGTTAAAAGTTTTTAGGGTTACCATAATTTCCGGTGCGAGACATTATGCAAAATCGAAAGAGAGAATGGACCTATTGATGTGCGCAATTCCCCAATCACTTTGTTGTTGCTCTTCTTCCCCCAGACTTAGATTGTTCTCCGGGAATCATTGTTGAATCTTCTCCACTCTCCTCTTCTTGTTGATCACGTCCTTCCTTGGGATATTCTTTGGCCATATGATCCATTTGAGCAATCGTTTTCTTTCCCCTTACCTTTTTCTTTTTCTGTTTTTTCTTTTCTTTTCTTTTCTTTTTGTTTTAATTTTGTCTTTAAGGGGGAAAACGATTCTCTTTGGAACAATGAATCATAAGCACAAAATTGATACCTTGTTTTAAGTTCCCAAGGAACGACCAAGCTCTTTGAATTTTGCTCTTTATACTCCACCTCTCTCTAACATAATGACACATCTCTTAGTGATTGGAAAATTGCGTCGACCCTATTCTATCCGACGTTTTTACACATATATGCAAATACGAAACGAAAAGAAAGAAGGAATAAGATGAGGTGGCCGTTCATGACAACAAGAGGGTGGTAAAAAAAAAATAAGATGTCATGAACTTGACTTGAGATAATCAAAAACTATGTTAGTAGTCCAAATAAAGAGTCAAAATTGCATCCATTAAAACATGGCAAGTATAATTTCTAGGCGGGGAGTCCATCATGAGGTATCTGAATCGATTGTCCTTGAACTCTCCTTGTGATAACGGTCATCTGGTCTTTGAAATCGAAACGCTAGTTCCTAGGAAAGTATCATCATTCCCTACTGATTTTGACTCAATAAAACGTCTTTATGTTTTTGACAAATAATTTTCAAAAAACTTTTTGAAAAACAGGAAAAATGAAACATGAGTAAACGCGTTAGTAGACAACAATCCCCCCAGACTTAACTTACACCGTCCCTAATGTAAATCAAATCAAGTTGAGGGAGTCATGTCAAAACAAGTGGCTGTGAATTTCCCAAATGTCTCCTAAGATGCTTAGGAACAATACTTCTTTAGTTGCCAACAACTCACTTTCTATGGATCAATAAAGAAATCCATGATGGTGATGGTATGTCACTCTTATAACATGAACTCTCTCTCCAACCAAAGTGAAAGATCGCTGGATTATAGGCAGTGTCGAAGCTCTTGGTGAAATATCAAACCTAATGATCGAACGGTTAAGCTCATGATTGTTAAAGGTGCTTGGCTTGCTCCGTTTGCGAGCTAGAGTTTGAAATCCGTGATTTGGCTCAAGCAAAATAGATATGTCATCAAGCGTAGTGTTGAAATCGTACTTGGGTGGTGGTGGGTGGTGGTCGTGGTCTATGTTGTTGTCCTTCTTCTCAAATCTTATCGAATGATGGATTATTCGCAAGATGAATGAATTGTGCGTCCACAACTAAACTCGTGCTGAAAATCATGTATGAGTACTAAATATCCTTGTAAAAACACTTGAAATCACTTGTTAAATGTCACTTGGAACAAAGTTCTCAATACGTGTGTATTGAGTTCTAAGACCAAGGAAGAAAAACAATGACTTAAAAGAAAGAAATTCATGAATGAATTCAAAGTCTATCAATTTTGCCAACTTTAGTGAAATTAGTGGTGGAAATCATCTAGATGTGTTATTCAAAACCAATTCAAAATAACCAAACTCAAACAATTTCCACTTGCAAAATTCTAATGTTGTGGTTAAGTTATGTGTAATGATGTATGAAATTGGTGTGAGTTAAGAAAAAGTGTGAAAACTTATCCAATTCCAAACTCATTTTGCCCTCCGTCCTTTGCTAAACTTTCGGCATATGTAATCTGTCCAGTTTGGGAATGTGCTTTATCTTCAAGGTATGATGACTTGGGCTGGCTCCTTTGGCTTCTTAGATGGTTTTGACATGATGAATACTCATTTTTCTCCTTTTTGCATCTTTTTTGATGATTTAACTTGTTGGGATCTTAAAGCCTATGTATACAAGAAAACTATCTCTTTTGGTTGATTAGGCGAATAAAATCCACAAAATATGTATGAAAAACGATAGTAAAATGGGTAAAATATAGGGTATATCACTACTCTTGTCGAAATTGAGTTCGTATATGGAACTAGTTTGCATAGGTTGGTGATTTCGGAATGAGTAGCGTTGTGTTTGATTGTGGTTAGATGATTGCCGGAATTGGGAAAATTTTGTGGTTGATGTTCGATGTTGCAGACTGTGTCGATCGACATACTTTATGTGTGTTGGTCGACACTCATCTGTCCACGACCAAAAATTTGCTGATTATGTGTTTTGTGGTTGTTTTTGTTATGGATTTGTTTTGCAGATGGCTTCTAGCAAAAGAGCACGACCACATACTGCTGGTGGTTCGGGTTCTAACCCCAATCCATGGCCAAAAACCCGAGGGACAGAAAATCTCAATTCAGAGGAGATGGTGAGATTGCCCTGAGGTGGTTCTTCAGAAACCTGAGTTTGCACGCATAAAGATTACAGGGAATTGGGATGACTATGATTCTCTCTACTATAATCAGTGGATGAATGTGTCGTTGAAGCCTACACGGATTGCAGACTATGACACATTGAAATCCTTGGGTATTGTAGATGAAGTGGGTCGTTTGTTGCAGGATGCAAGATTGGGTAACATTGCTACCAAGCATCACAACTTGTACCTCGGCATGGTGTGCCAGTTCTTTGCAATAATGAGGGTCTATTACCCAAAGGATCAGTGCCCGACCGGACAGTAAGGGATTTTGACTTTCATGATCAGAGGATTCAGATAGAGGGTTACTATCAGGGATCTTTGTGGGATTTTTGGATTTCCACTAGAGCGTGAGGATGTTGTTCTTTCGCTTTCTTTTGAGGAGATGAGACCTTTTTGGGCTTTATTTGGATCAGGCGAGTATGATTCTAGGAACACTACTAACACACACATTCGCCATCCAGTCCTGCGTTATCTGACTCGTCTGTTCTCCGACACAATTTTATACCGGAACGAGCCCTATAAGATGAGATTAGACGTGCTCCTGGTTCTCTACTATGCTATATCAGATGATATTGAGTGGCACTCTCCTACCGATCTACTTGTTGGGCCCAACTGGGGAGGTATCCTTGCTGAGTAGTTGATTTTGCAGAGGACCACACCTTTCTCTCTAGGATCAGGTAAAGACTTTCGCGCAAGCAGCCTTATCCCTCCTATCTTGGAGTTCTGTGGCATTGACCTTTCTGAGAGAACAGTGGTTAGCACAGCCTGCAACATGGATAACAAGCATATGGTAGTGCCTCTTGAATTGGAGGAGATCGCATGTGGGTCTTCTGTGATAACACTCGAGCACAGCTTCAGGTTCCTCTGCCACTTCCGGAGCTGACAGACATCAGGGATGGGCCCGATGCTTTACTCTTTCTTCATGATGCTCGTCTTTGTCAGCCGTTGTCAGCAGACGCTCTACTCGCCGGCCTATGCCTCGTTACAGAGGTGCTTTTTCTCGTGCTTCTACAGCTCCAGCTTATGCAGCTCCCGCATCTTCTTCTCGTCGCTAGAGCCTCCTCCTCAGATTGACATGGATCCGGTCCAGTGATGGATTATTTCAAGTATTCAGACTCTTTGGGATGATGTTGCAGATTTGTCTCGTTGCGGTTGTGTTCGTCCTCGTTCACCATCTCCTCCACCAGCTGGTTCGCCACTCACAGAGGAAGATGAAGAGATTGAGCATTAGCTTGTCTCCATTTTATCATGGTTTAGTATTTCTTTGAGTCATTTTCTTTTCTTTTGAGTCAGTTTGTCATTTATTTCAATATGAATTTTAAATTTGTGAAACTTATGAACTTATTATCATGTGTTGTGCTATTTGGTCGTGTTTCCTTTGAGTGATCTTCAGTTTTCCCTTTGGACTGCTTAAATGACAGAAGCACCAAAAGCCACGATTTGCCGAATAAAACAGTGCAGCGATCGACACAGATGGAGTGTGTCGATCAACACATCCACGCACTGTGTCGATCGATACCATGGAGGTGTGTCGGTCAACGCATCCATTACACAGGTCCAAGTTTCTCGTATCACGTAATTTTTGAGTTATTTTCTATTCCTTCTCGCCAACTTCAGCTTAATAACATTGGGGACAGTGTTGTTCAAGTATGGGGGAGGTAGTTGCTAACATTGTTTTTTGTTTTGGAGCCAAAAATTTGTTTTATTGAGTCAAAATTAGTAGGGAAAAACGATCTTTCCTAGGAACAAACACTCAGTTTTTTCGACAAAGCTTTTGGAGGGAACGGATTCAAAACCAAATGATAGTACAGGTTCCCCTCTTATCGCGGTTCGCAAAACGAAGAATATCAAACTCTAGACTACCACATTTGATCTCCATCTCACTATTTTCTCCCTAGTGATGTCACGACAGTAATCGATCCAACATTCATGACTCCTTTTTCTTTTTTTATCTACCCTTTGTTGATCCTGAATGGCCAGCTCATTTTTAGTTGGTACCCAACCTCTAGCCTTATCCTTTTGTTCAAACCTCATGCATTCTTTTTTTCCCTTTGTTTTATGTGCAGGCATGTGTATAAACACCGGAGAGAAGAGGACCGACGCAGTTTTTCATTCACAAAAATTGTACAGGAAGAGGATTTGGTTGGAGCGACGATTACTAGGCATTCCTTGGGATTCGTGCTCAATGATGGTAATTTTCGAGACTATACACTTATCTAGATCATTCCCCCTTTGCTAAAAAAAAAAAATTATTTCGAAAATTTTACAAGGGAAAGGAAAATTCCAAGGAATGGAGTGTATGCTTGTGAGTAGTGGAGGTTGTGTCTTTTGTGCTTAATGGTGGTGATTGGTTCTTTACTATGATTTAGAATAGAGTGCAATGTGAATGAGAAACTGTGGGCATCAACTGGACCAGACTCTCTCTTGTGTTTATGGATAATGTCTGCATCCACCAAATAACATCACGTAACCATAAACACTATTAACTCCAGTAAACACCAAAAGCCAATTTATACACCTAGCCTTTTACTTGATTGACATCATTAGAGAGAATTCCATCATCACTTGATCAAGTGTGCGACAATTAGGAGGGTGTGAAATTGATGGGTTTGCAGGCTAAGATTTGAGGCCCAACCTATGATGGTTGAGATTTCGTGACCGCCAAATGTACTTTGTTTATATGCAACAAAAGAGTCAAGGAAGCGAAAGCAATGTTCCAAAGGATAAGTGAGTTCCCGTGATTTTCAAACCCCGACTTCATTCTTAGTCTCTAGTTTGCTTGAGGGTAAGGAAAAGCTAAGTCTGGGGGAGTTGATATATCGTGGTTTTCACCGGTTTTCGACCATGATACAAGTGTTTTTATCGAGTCTTTTCTTTTTTTTCCGAGTCTTTTTAGGGTCTTAACATGTTATTGTACGTGGGAGCTTTATTGGTGATTATGGTGCGTTTTGGAGCATAAAAGGAAGAGGAGCCGAAGTCACACGTTGAGGACCCAGATTTTGGTTATGTGTCGATTGACACAGCCAGTGTGTGTCGGTCGACACACACCTCTGAAGTGACAATAGATTGATTTTTAAATATTTGAAGAATGCCTTTTTGCCACATAAGTTTCCAGAAGTTACCACAAAGACCCCATTACGATTTCAGAACATTATTTATACTTTTCTTTTAGGCTCTTTGTTTTACATCTTGTTTTCTATTGAACAAAGTTGAGAGAGATTTTTGAGAGCTTTAGGGAGAGAAGATTGCTTCATACTTTCAAGATTTCTTCGAACCCTGTATATCACTTTCTTATTCTCTTTTATATGCAGTATAATTCAGCCATGTTTTGTTTTACATCGATGTCTGAGTAATTCTCTTGTTAGGTTTAGGGTTATTTGAAAGGATCGAAGACTAATTGTTAGATTCAATCACTTGTTAGGATTATCATATTAGTTCTTCATCTAGATTGCTTTAACTCTGATTTAGGATTTGCGACCCTAAATTAGATATCCTAGGTTGATAAATTGACACGGAAGTGTAATTGATTAACTTGATTTAGATCTTTGATGAGCAAAATCTCCTATTCGCAAAGAAATTTGGTTTAGGGATTTTTTGAAAAAATTGGAACTTGGACTTAACGCTTGTTTAAGTTGATTGAATTCGCAAAAGAATTTGGATTTCTAGAGTTTAAGCATAGTTAGTTTTCGCAACAAAAGTTGGTTGATTATATCTTAGTGTTTCAAGTTAGAGAATGGTTCTTAATTAAATCCTAGCATCTTTAAATCTACAATTCTGATTCATCCTGAGAATTTCCCGAAAATCTAGCTTTTATTTAATTGATTTTAAGAAAAACAACAACCATCACTTGATTTGGATTTGAATTTGCTTTTACATTTACATTACATCTATTGCTTAGCTTAATTCGAAGTCATAAACTTTACCGTGTGAATTTATTCTTAGTGATTCGACCCCTACTACGACGACCTCTTAATTTGAGAGAGTCTAGTTCAGGATTAAATTTGAGCTTATCAAATGGTAATGAATATCTAGTCTTAAAGGTAAGTAATACTATTGTAATATTTTTTTTTAGTATTATTGTAACTGATTACTGAATGTTTTACTTAAAATTCTCTAGGGCACAGACTACCATTAAACTATTATATATATATATGACATATTTTGCATAATAACAAATAACTACAAAGCAACCAAATCGAGAAAAAGTACCGGTAAATAAAAATCGATTTGTTCATTGTATTCTAACCTCATCTATATCTGTTTTCAATGCCTCTTAACAATATATAGGATGTTTTATAGGAAAAAAAAGTCAGTGCGACTATGAAATGCCAATATGATCGAATTGCTGAGGCTTACAAAATCATACCAGAAAGAGCTGGTAAGTAACTGTTCCACTTATTATGGAATATTTGATTGTCATATTGTACTATTAATAATTTCGACACCATAATGCAGATGTCTGTGATCAGGTTGACGCTATGAAATACTTATTTAATAGACTGAAAATTTAAATCCGAGCTTTGGCGCGGGTGCAAATATAGTTTATGTATAAACTGAAAACATATTAGATTCTACCTCAAAGTAATTTTAAATGTTTTCGTTATATATATGAGTTTCACTAATTTCGTGTCTTTAGTTACCACTTTCATCTTTTATCTATTATCAATGATCATCAATTTTGGATACTTATAAGATGCATTTCATATCAAGATCGAGCACACTATTTATTATTGCAATTAAGTTTCTATTTTTTATTATGTTTTCGTTTTGGTTTACTTATCTTCTCCTTTTTATTTGATTCGATTTAAATCATTTGGTTTTAATTTTTGTGTATAAGGATATTTATTGTTCTTATTACTCTCTAATATTGATTTTATATACATGAAGCTATAGTATGTTATCAGTAGAATAGTGTTTTATTCAAATTATATGTTCCATGTCATCTTCTATTTTTGTTTTTTTAATCGTCTATTACATCATCATTAGATATATTGATTAATCCTAATATGATGAAATCCAACTACATTTATTCCATGCGATTAGGTTGAACAGCTTTCACATACGCCTCCATGATGCAGCTTTCCATGTACAAAATCTTCCAAGATAGACGAGCTCTCCATGATGAACTGCTATGCATGTACGATATCTCCCATGATGGAATCTCGCAGACGACTGGCTCTACATGTACGACATCTTCAACGATGGAACCTCCAAAAAGCGTTTCTCCATTAATCTGCAAGAAATTATATTGTCTGGTATTCGAACCCTAGACCTAATGTGGAAGCCTTTAGTGACAGCTTCATAAATACGTTTTTGTTATACAAGCAAATAAGGGTAAAAAATATGATGCTATGTTGAATAATTTTGTAAAGATTAGAATCACTTTGGTCAAAAACCAACTTTCCAAGGTAAACTTCTCGTAAAAATAAAAATTTACTATTTTTGATGATATAATTTCAAAAACATATTAAAACTTCTAATTTATAAAAACGCATCTTGTGTAATTATGAGAACTCAAACATGACACATTAACAATAAAGTTTTGGTCAACCACTATACAATTCTAAATTTATAATATATTCTAATTGTATAATTTTGACCCAAGTGAAAAGATAAAATTTATTCCATTTTTATTCTATAATTGAAACAAAGTTAAAATAGAAAATGATATTAGGATTTTTTGGTAAAGACTAGTATTGTTTGGTCTGTGTATTGATTGACTAATTAACGAACTTAGAATAAACTAATTAGGTAGTTTTTTTTCTTCTCTTTTTACCAAGATAAAAATGGAAGAAAAAATATTTTTTCTTAATGTATGTAAATATTAATTAAAAAAATAGAAAACAATTTCGACCAAAACAAATTAGAAAAAAATCTCTCAATAGTATTGGGTTGTTGACAAATATTTTCCAACCATCACTTTCTATTTTAGCTTTAAATTCATGCATTGGAGTCTTGTGTTTTTTTTTTCTATATTTAAGGAAAGTGAAATGTTAGGTGAAAATATACATTTTTCTTGTCTCTCACCAATTAAGAAAAAAAAATTTTCTCTTTTATTTATATGGAAAGGTAAACAACCAAAAACTTTAGAATGTTGGAAAAATATTTTACCTTTTTAAACCTGAGTAAACCCTAGCGGCCGACTCATTTTTGTTTTCTTTTTCGGCTTTGATCGAGCTAAGTCAACCTCCTCTCGTTTTTTTAGCAAATATTTGATAAAAAAAATCGATTCAATCAGTTCTCTTATGCGTCTACTATTTTATATGAAATGAATTGTTTGGTAATTAAAACTTTGATCTTTGCAATGGTCATCTCTGTTTCCAATCTTCAACCTCACCGACTGTTGTTTTTGAACTAGTGAAACCCGTTTTCATCCGGAACTCCCAACGTCTCCATCTATGGAATCGATACCGTCTCGTTTATCCTATGCCGTCTCCACAATCATCGTTATCGAGATAAGTAACCTCGTGTTCTATAATTATCAACACCTACATGACTTATTATTGTGTTGTCGTAATTGCACTTGACCATTATATTATTCAGTAATCTTATTTCTTATTGACTGCGATCATAACTGTGTTATTACTTTGATGTCACTTGTTCCTGATTATTTAATTTGAATTAGGTTAGAAAACTGTTGGTTTGGTGACATCATTTTTATTGCTTTGATAAAATAATTAGTACAGAGGAGCTAAGTCAACGAAACATGTTTTATTGGTCATTGTCAGATTTCACTGTTGCTATTGTTTGGCTTGTTAAATTGTTTGGCTCACATGAATTTTGAATTATTGGATAAACTTTCTCGGCAAATTTTATTTGTCTTAGGTTGAGATAAAGATTTATTATTTCTCAGATATGAAACCATCATTATGAGCTATGTTTTTATATGGATACTAGATTAAGACCCGCGTTCATACGCGGATAATCATATTAAACTTTATTCATACAAATTTTAAATTTTAATTAATAACCTGTTGAATTGTTAACATATTTTGAATCATACTTGGATCTTAAATTATTAGATGTCAAATTTTTATCTTAATTTCATATTTTAATCCATATCACGTAGATCCTACTATAGATAAGATATAACTGTAATTCAACTCATACTTTTTAAAATTAGGTTACACTACTAAAAACTTTATTGTATTCTAACTAATTTGACTATTGGGAATTTACTTTTTTACAATTTGGTTAGTTACTTAATAATTATTTTGTGTGTTTTTCATTTTTAGTTTTTTAGAAATTTTTTTTTTTCCAATTTGGTTAGTTACTTAACAATTATGTTGTTAGTTTTCCATTTTCGATTTTATTTTTAAAATTAACACATGTCATCATCTCGATCAATATTAAACATATCTCACGATATCGTTAGTTACAATTTTGACAAATCCTCTTTTATATAATGAGATCTGACTATTAGGAATTTACCTTTTTACAAATTGGTTAATTACTTAACAATTATTTTGTGTGTGACGCCCGTGAACCATTTTTTTAGGAAAATGGAGGGGCTGTCGATCGACACACTTAGTGTCTTTCGATCGACAGGGCTCTTAAGGGCTGTCGATCGACACACCTAGTGGTTGTCGATCGACACACCTAGTGGTTGTCGATCGACAGGTGCTCGAATTGGCTGGTTTTCTGGTTCGATTTAAGTTGTTCGATTGGACCGGGCCGGTTTGGGTAAACCCTAGGGCTTCGTATATAAGAGTTTTTGGCCGCATTTGAGCGAACCAAAGTCCCAAAATCAGAAACAAAGGGTTTTGAGAGGAGTTTCTCTTGTTCCTGATAGTTTGTGGATTAGGGTTTCGTTCTTGATCGATTTGAAGAGGAATTTCGTGGTGATTGTAGCTGAATCTGTTTCTAGCCTCATTATCCAGCAAATTCTATCCGAAAATCTAAGGTGAGTGCGTGACCATGGCTTCTGGGCCGGTGGATTCGTTAGGGTTGTATGGTGTAGGTTAAAACTGGTTGATTGTGATGATTGATGTTGTTTCTGTGTGTTTTGTGGTGTATGGATTGTTTGATTGTGTTTGTTGTGCAGGTTTCATGTTATCGCAGAGGAGGAATCGATCCGAGAGGATAATTGATCGATCTCCTATGAATCTGCGACGACCTGTCGATCGACAGCCCTAGGGTGTGTCGATCGACAGGGTCACACGAGGTTGTCGATCGACACCTAGAGGTTGTGTCGATCGACAGGTGATCGAGGAGCTGTCGATCGACACCTAGAGGTTGTGTCGATCGACAGGGTCCTGTGGAGCTGTCGATCGACAGGGTCCTGTGGAGCTGTCGATCGACAGGGTCCAGTTGAGATGTCGATCGACAGGCACCGTGGGTGTGTCGATCGACAGGTGTGAACAGGGCTGTCGATCGACACCTAGTGGTAGTGTCGATCGACAGGCTGCCTGTTGGGCTGTGGTTGAGCCGTGTTGTTGTGTGTGTTTTGTGTATTGTTTGATGTGTGTTTGCCTGAGCGGATCCATCGCGTCTGTGTGCGCAGTCGTAGATGGGAGGACCGTCTCACTGGGTATTTGTGATAATACTCACGCATCTCTTTTAACCATGTGGTGCAGGTAAAGGCAAATTGTGATCGTGGAATCATGGCAACGAAGAGGGAGATGATCTAAGGTCTCGGTTTTCATGCTGTGTGGTTTATTGTATTTCTTTTATTGTTTTAGAACCTGGTTAGGTTGCTGGATTGATTGGAATTTGTTGTTGAACTGGTTAGTAATTTAATGGAATTTGCATGTTTGGTTTTAGTGTGTTATCCGCTGGTTGCTTGTTTGTGTGGCTTGGTTGTGGAGGACAAGCATTTATGGGAATGCTAGTCTGAGACTAAGAGCTTATTGTTTTAAAAAAAAAAAAAACGGGTCGGGTCGGTTCATTGTGTGTTTTCCATTTTAGTTTTGTTAGAAATTTTCTTTTTTACAATTTGGTTAGTTACTTAACAATTATTTTGTTAGTTTTTCATTTGCAATTTTATTTTTAAAATTAACACATGTCATCATCTCGATCAATATTAAACATATCTCACGATATCGTTAGTTACAATTTTCACAAATCCTCTTTTATATAATGAGATCTGACTATTAGGAATTTACCCTTTTACAAATTGGTTATTTACTTAACAATTATTTTGTGTGTTTTCCATTTTAGTTTTGTTAGAAATTTTCTTTTTTACAATTTGGTTAGTTACTTAACAATTATTTTGTTAGTTTTCCATTTTAATTTTATTTTGAAATTTAATATGTGTCATCATCTTGATCGATATTAGACACATGTCATGATTTCGTGAGTTACAATTTTAACAAACTCTCCTTTATATAATAAGATATGATATATCTGGATTTTTACAATAAATATGAATCACATCCATTTATATGGTCCATTTCAATAAGTGAATGTAACATCTCATATAACAAAAGAAAAGATCACACTAATAATACTAAAGCCAAGGGATAAGAAATAAAATGTTTCTTTTCTCATTTGACGATAAACAAAAAAGAAGTTAGTGTGAGTACTACAAATAGTAGAAAAGCTTATTAAACGCTTCAGAAGAGCATATACATTATAATCTATGTCAACGCAATCATTGATTGTTTATACTGTCCATAGTGTGAAAGTTTATACGATGAAAAAATACATGGCCATGGGTAAGTATGTTGTTGATTCTATAGTAGAATTCAATTCGAGATTTATGAACCTCGAGTTTCATCATCTCGAAGAGAAAGCATCAAAGAATCCCACGTAGATAATATGTGTCATATCCATAAGATTATGTTAACTGTTTGATTATTAAGTTCACTACAAGACATATATCTTTAAGATTATATAAATTTTTTAATGACTTTACTTCTTTGGACTTATTAATATTATCCGGATGGAAGAAAAAAACACATGGGCATGTTTTTATTATCTTTTATATATTGGTATCTTAATATTATCATAATACGTAGTCAAATCCGGTAATTTTCATGTGTGAATCATAGCCACACAAAAAATTGAAATTGATATTAAAAATCACCCAATAGTGAATATTATAATATCACTAAAATAAAATCTATGAAACCAATGACCTTTCATATTCTATTTCTTTTTCTTATCATATTTTTTCTCGCATACCTAAAAATCCAAGAGAGTGAAAAAGGTCAATCCATAGACCAAAACATTTAATCTTCCATCGTCCTACAAATATTAATCTAAAAAAATTAACCAAAAAATCTACAATCAATGTCACACTCCTATTTGAAAAATCTTTTAGGTGGCGAATATCATACGTTACCAAGACAATAAGATCAAACTACTACGTTTTTTGTGTTTGATAGAGAATATTTCAAAACACTGAACAAACAAAACATTTTTATTCAAGATTCGTATTTAATCCGCACTTGCTTTTGGGTTTTTTTTTTTCTAACTAGACTCTTATCTGAACAAAAAGGAAAAAACGGTACGCCAAATGATATCATTGGAGCCAAAGATTTCCCAAGATTCCACATTTCACCAAATTGGCATCCCTTTTTTGAAGACATGTCATTTGGCGTATCTTTTTTCCCTCTTTGCTCAGATCGGAGTCTAATTAGAAAAAAGAAAAACCCAAAAGCAAATGCGTATTAAATACGAATCTTGAATACAAAATGTTTTTAAATATTCTCTATCAAACACAAAAAACATAATAGTTTGATCTTGTTGTCTTGGTAGCATATGCTATTCGCCTCCCAGAAGGTTTTCAATTCGCAGCGTGACATTGATTGTAATTTTTTTGGGTGATTTTCGGAGGTTAAGATTTGTAGGAGAAAGAAAGATGATTTTTTTTGTTCTATGGATTGACCTTTTTCACTCCCTTGGACTTATAGTATGCGAGAGAAAAAATATGATAGAACAAAAGAAAGAGAATATGAATTTGGAAGCTCATTGATTTCATAGAGTTTATTTTAGTGATAAGGTAATAATCACCATTTGATGATTTTTTATACATTTATTTTAATTTTGTGTGTGGTCACGACCTAACACAATCTAAACTACCCTTAACCCATATGACGTCAACACAATGCTCTCGACACTTATGTGACAATAATTGTTCCACCATGAACAGTTCCTCACTTCAACATTTCCTTACTCATGGGTTGACCACTAAGAGACTCTTTTCCATTTAATGACTTGCCATGTAATTATGCATAACTCTGCACTAAGACCTCCTTTACCTTAGTGCTTAAAGTTAGGCTTTCAGGCAAGTTATCTCGTCTTCCTGCCAAAACACTTAATAATTGGCTGGATACTTATCTCGGTTTTCTCTTACAGTAGTCGGCCCGTCGGCGGACTTTTACTCTTGTAAAGACTCCCCGAGCCTCATCTAGAAGCCTCATAGTTTTGTTACTTTTTCAGGCCAAATACAAACAAGTCGGGGATGTATCCATAAACATGCCCCTATGCAAAATTTCAATTGGTGGCATTGTTAACTTACTATCCTACCAACTTGTATGTGTAATTACTCTCCTAAAGCTCCGAATCAAAATTACTAATCCATATTATCGTAGTCATTTAGCATCTACGTTCTCAAGTAATAGCCAAAGCATTTCACACAATACCTTTGCCCCAAATAGTTGGCCCCATGTAAGCATGTCAATCCAAATACGTTACCAATAAAAACATATAAGGCCATACGGCAGCCGTCTCTGTAGAAAGTGTTCATTTTAATACCAAACTAATAGTTTTGAGTTAAAACAAATACCAACGTTCTAATTAGTAAAAAAATAGCAAACTTTAGTTGACTCGGCCAAATTAGGTGTAGAATTAGTCAACTTAAACAGCCGTTAAAAAAGCATTAACCACCATTTATTTTATCTGTTAAGTTTCAAAACGGCATCGTTTTTAAATTAGAAAAAACTCTCTCATAAGGTAATTTTAATACCCAAACTCTCAGTTTTGAGGCAAAAAGAATACCCACTTCTTAATGAGCGATAAAATACATAAACTTATGTTGACTAAACAAAATTATATATAAAATTAGTTAAGTTTAGAAGAGGGCTTGTGTCACGAGACATGGAAAGACGAGATCCTCTGAGGCCTGATCGGCTTCGCACTTAGAGAAGACAAAGACATCAAGGCACCAGATTAAAAAATACTGATCGTCAAAAACTCCAGCTAAGTAACATCATCATTTCTGTTTGGGGTCGTTAGTTTCCTTTTACTTTACTGCTAAGTTTTCATGAGTCGTTAGACGTAATCTCAAGGTGTTGGCAACCTCAAGCGTGTCTAACAGTTGCCTTTTCTATTCTATTTCCAAAAAGGAGGAAAGGGATAGCCGTTCCTCAGGGTATCACTCCTATGCAGCTCGGGCCTAAGAAGGAGGTTCCCCCTTCTAGGTCTCTAGATTTAAGTAACGGTTTCCATGGATGTCGTGCCTTAACATTTTTCTGGACTCAGGCTATGGCCTTTGAGGATCTCGGCTCTCCACGCCTTCAGACGTGGGCTATGGTCTAAAGTTGACTAATTTTATACTTAATTTAGCTCAATCAACATAAGTTTGTGTATTTAATAGCTCATTAAGAAATTAGTATTTTTTTTGGCTCAAAACTGAGAGTTGATATTAAAATAATCTTTTGAGGTTTTTTTCCTAATTTCAAAACAACGTCGTTCTGAAACTTAACAGATTAAGTAAACGGTGATTAACATTTTTTTATGGCTGTTAAAGTTGACTAATTCTATACCTAATTTAGCCGAGTCAACGAAAGTTTAGTATTTTTTTACTCATTAGAAAGTTTGTACTTATTTTGGCTCAAATAGATAGTTCGGTATTAAAATGACCATGTTCCCCTTTTCCGAATCCCTAATTCCAATGGAGGTAAAAATATTATTTCTATAATTATGTTTTTATATTGAACCTATGATATACTATATCTCTATATATAGATCCTGACTTTTGAGTGTATAGCAAATATGAAGAGATTATGTAATGAAAACGTTAAAGAGATAGACGAAGAGTGTCTAAGAATGTGCAGCAGAAGTTCAATGCTTGAAGTAGGAAAGGTGTGCCGTTGGAAAATATTTATTAGTCACTTGGTTCTACTGAGGTATTAGTTTAACTTAATTTATAATTAGAAATTGTTTTTGCTAATGTTAACATGTAATTTGTACTTTTTACATTGAAAGGATTTATAGTATCTTTGAACCAGAATTGGAAGAAAAAATGAATTCTTTTGGCGTGTATCTTAGATGATGAAGCAACTAATAAAGCCTTGGACATGATCCCATAGAATTGGAACATTCTTGCAGCGAAGAAGAAGATATGTTGGAAAGAGATGCACAAGTTAGATGTGGCGTCCTGAAAGACAAAGGAGAAAGAAAGAGAAACTGGATTGCTCGAGGCTGTTAAACTAGAGAAGAATCGTGGAGTACTTCAACTTTGAAAAAAAGATATCACCTCTAAGTCTACGAAGAAAGCTTGTAATCGTGATGATGAATTATGATAAAGTCTCTTCCTTATAAAGCTCCTTTGTTTCTTCTTCTTTCATTTCTCATTAGGACTCATAACATATTGTGTATTGGACTTGAACCAAAACCAACAAGGCCCAAGTCAAATCTCTCTTCTCTTGCTTCGTTGGGCTAAACAAAACTAAACCCATCTATACTTATAAATGCAAAGTGAGTTTTCATACGTGGCGATTCTACAGGAGATTAAAGGCCTTTAAATTTCAAAAATACCCTTATTAAAATTGACTTAATTACAAGCTTTTCCACTGACTTATTTTTTCCTATAATAAGTTAATAACCTTATCTTATTATATAAAGGAGAGATCGTCAAAATTGTAACTCATTAGATGGTGACATGTGTCTAATATCGATCGAGATGATGACATGTGTTAAAGTTTTAAAGTTAATTAAGAAAATGTAAAATTAAAAACGGAAAACTAACAAAATAATTGTTAAGTAACTAACCATATAATAAAAAAGGAAATTTCTATAAAAAATAAAAATAGAAAATACACAAAATTATTTTTAAGTAACTAACTAAATTGTAAAAAGTTAAATTTTCAATAGTCCAAATTAATTAGAAAACATTAAAGCTTTTAATAGTGTAAACTAATTAGAAAAGATAAAAAAAATTTCTAATAAAATAAAAATAGAAAATACACAAAATTATTTTTAAGTAACTAACTAAATTGTAAAAAGTTAAATTTTTAATAGTCCAAATTAATTAGAAAACATTAAAGCTTTTAATAGTGTAAACTAATTGGAAAAGATAAATAAAATTTATAATAGTCTAAACTAATTATAAAGCAAATAAGGTTAAAAATCGAGAGAATGTAAGTCGTAAAATAAGGTAGAGAGAAAATATAAATCGAAAAAAATAACTTAAAGAAAATATAAGTTGTAAAGAAAAACAAAATCTATATATATAAAGTTAGCTTTTCTCTCTTCTCATGAGGACACATCACCATCCACATCATTACCATATCATATTTTTACAATAATATTTCTAATTTTAAATTAAATACACATATTAATTAAACATTTACTCTTAACATTATGAGAAGAATATGAAAAGTTATTATTCATCATATCATAAATTGGTTTTAACATGCTAACAATAATATGATAACTTATTATTCATATTCTAAATTAAACAAAAATAACATAACTTATATGAATATAATTTGTTTCCAAAAATTTAAATTGTATTGTAATTATTTTAAAAACTAAAGTATTAAACTAAACCTAATAACTAAACATAAAATCTAAGTTCGTAAGTTCATGTACTCGGAATCAGCCTCTGAATATTCTGATTTAAAGAATAACATTCCGTCACAAATGGGGTTTGAACCCGGGGCACAAAGAAAGATAACAAACATAATAAATCGAAGTTGGAGAATGGATCAGAGTATTTTTCAAAATACTATTGTTATGATAATGTGATTCCGACTGTGATGGAAATTAGGAAAATAATTGTATGGTCCATTAAACAGAAAATAGATATGGAGATTATATAGTTATAAATGATTATGCCATCTCATGTATCATTTTATTCGATAACACAAAAAAATGCTACATAATTTGTTTACCAAAATATCATCTTTGTCTTGATCAATCTTATAATATGAATTGAGTTATATTATATTATCATGATTTTGAGACTATAATTTATTTAATTTTTATTTTTTGATAAAGGAGACTTCTCTTTATCAATGATCATGGTACATTTTTGTGATTAAGATTTCAGAGTTCACAGAAAACAGAGTAATGAGAATTGAGATTGACCATCATGGTAATGTAGTACAGTTATATGGTGTTTTGAAGGTAATTAATTTTTTTAACAATGTATACATATACACATACACCTACCTATGTTAAATAATGTCATTCTTTGTACTACCTTTTTTTAATATACGTAAAGTTTTTACTGTCTAATTTTCTCTACATTATCCTAAACTTTCGTCATACTACGCATTGTTGGATTGTACGTTTGTGAAGTTTCTTTGCATATTACTTTTAGTTTCAAACATTTTTAATCCGGCTAATTGGAGACAAATGGAACGTTTCAAACATTTAACATTGATATTTTTCGTGTGAGAGATTCTTTGACTCTTCAATTATGAAGATGTATGTTCGGTTTCAACAATGATATCTTTTCTGAACTAAATCATGCTCCATATATTGTCGTAATCAAAAACAAGATAAGTTTTTAAAGTGATTGACAGTGAAAAATGAAGTTGGACACTGAGTTTCATCATATTGTACTAAGAAGCGGAACCAAATATGCAAGGAAAAAAAACTATGGACAAGTCAGGGTCCATGGTCTTTGAGAGTAGAAGACCATATAAGAAAAATTGGAATGGAAAAGAGAATTAACGAGTGTCTACTCAACCATTTGTAGAAGTTTAGAAGATTAACTTACACTTCATGTTATTTGTTTTTCATTATTTGTTACATGCAAAATGAGAAGAAATCAAAACCTTTTTTTTTGTCACAACCATTAAACATAGAAATATATGAAAAAAATCAAAGCCTTTAAAGTTTAAACATATAAATATACGACTCAATCACCAAAATTGAAATCGTAACCAAAGATTAAGGACGGGAGTTATATTCTTCGTCACAAAAATCAATCGTCAATAGTCAGTATTCAGTAATTTTCAAATTTAAAATTATTAAATATAGACTGCTGAATATTCTAAAGACACCAAGAAACATTTGGTAAAATAATTGAATTTTAAATGTAACTATAAGCGAAGAAGAAATATAAATTTGAATGCTTCGAAGTAAGCGAAATTTTGAGAAGTGCCACTTTATATAATGTCATATTTTAAAAAGAAATTCATAGAGCCACTTTTAAAATATAATTGACTTAAAATATTATTTATGTTTAGGTTAACTATGTTATGTTCGAATTTAGTTTTTATGGTTGAACGTTTGTTAGGGTTAAACCCTTTTACGTTCATAATCTTCAAGTAGAGTTTTGGAAAATATATTTGACTTGAATCTATTTAAGAATTAAATATAAAAAAGAGGTCGTTCGATGAGAGCACGGCACGTAGAAAAAATTGTAACTGAAGAGATTTTGCCTCGTGTTATTGCTAATCAAAATGATTACAAATGTTAAAATAACTAATATAAACTTTCCTATATTAAAAAAGAAAAAATATTGGCTTAAAAAAATGGAAACTAATAAACAAAAGGGTGTAATCTTTCAATTGAATATATGTAAGGGGAAATTGCTAAAAATGACCCAAAATAATAATTTAAATGCAAATGTAGACCCCTTAGGTGATGTTTGGCAAAACTAACCCAAGGAGATAGTGAAATGACCAAAAAAACCTTAATGACCAAACAAAAATTCGCTAGCATAATTACTGTTTTATCCCTTGCGAAGTCTACAACGTTATAGAGAAATCTACTCTGTGGACTTGAGTTTTAAGTCTACATAGTAGACGGCAAACGAAGTCTACTCTTTGATATCTTTCAAAATTTAAATTTATAAATTAACAAAAAATATTTTGATTAAATTTGTTTATGAATGACCAAACTATAAACAAATGTGAAGTTCTAAAAAAAAAAATTCATAAAATTGAAAGAAAGTAACCAATAAAGAGAAATTAGAAAATGTAACTGTAAATGGAAGAAAGTATACTAAATAAGTACATGAGTTACCAAGTATTACTCTATAACCTATTTGTTTAGATATTGATATAATGTCATATCTTGGTAGCTATTATCAGTTGTATGAGATTATTGTTGTAATAATTTATGAGTTTATGGTTGTAGTGGTTTAGTATTATATATATGATTTAGGATTTAGGGTAAACAACAATTTATAAATTATAGAGTAGTGTTCGATTTTTAAAGTTGAGTTAACTATAAGATGATGTTAAATTTGAGTTATGTATGTTATTTTGCGCATGTTTCCGAGTTACGTGTTTCAAATATGGTTAATGGTTTGACATTACAAGTAAAAAACATGTTTTGACATTTAGGGTTAGATTTAGGGTTTCTAATTTGTATAGTAAAAATGTAAAATCCGCGTCAAAATATTAAATTGTGAATATATTGAATGTTTAATGTTTGATACAAGTTATTATTTAGGTTTTTGAATAATGTATTGAGATTAATCGATTTTGGTTTTCAGAATATAGACTTTGAAAGAAGTTTACAACGGTTTGTAGACTTCATGTCAAGTTTACATAGTGTTTAGGGTTTCGTTTAGAGTTTAGGGTTTCGTAGACTTTAAAGGAAGTCTGCTAAACTGAAATTTTAACCTAACCGAATATTTTTGGCTCCATATATAAACGAGATTTATTGCAGTAACCCTAATTTTGTTAAAAACACATCGACTCTCTCTCTCTTTCTCTAATGGCGCTCAACCTCTCTCCACTCCCTCCACCTTCCCTCATCTCTATGATCTTTATCTCGCCGCCGCTTCCATAAAGGTTAGCCACCGACATCTCTTTTTTCTTCTTCTCTTACTCCATAGTTTGTATCTTGTCTAATCTCTCTATTTCGTTAGCAAGTTGAACCACTCACAACCTCCACAGATCTCGTCCATTTACGTTGATTAGCCGCCTATTCTAAAGCAAGGTCGAATACGCAGATCCATGGTCTTCTACATAACATACTAAGGTATTTCTTCGTTCTGTTTGTGTCTCAAATCTGTGTTCCTTGAAGAAATTATGATCCTTTTTTGTTTTTGCTATGTTCCAATTTGACATTACAACATCTCAACCATCGTGTCATTTGCAGAGACATGAGGTACCTCATCAGACAATACCATCACTGAGGCTGCAACTTCCTCAAGCGAGATAAACCCAACTTGGTTTCTAGAGTCTCATGTTCTTCTCTCCAACATCAAGGTTAGTGTGACACACCGTTTCTTCCATTTTCTTTGATTATGTTTGGTTTCTCTGTTTACTAAACCTATAAATAGTTTGTTGTCGTCATCTAGATTTGACTCTTTCAACTCTATGCAGAGTTCTGAAAATCTTCTGTTTTGAGAGCATAGTTGGTAGAGATTTTCTTCCTAGAGGATCTGGTTTGTGAAATTCTTAACCTCTTTCCCTTTTTGTCATAAGCAAGGATTTTGAGCTTTTGATTTTGAGGAAGAAGTACTTTTTTTGTAGGTACCGTTACGAGACGGCCTTTGGTTTTGCATCTTCATAAGACTGAAGATGGGACAGTGGATTATGCAGATTTTCTCCATCTTCCTAGAAGACAACTCACAGGTTTCGGTATGTCCTTTTAACATTTTATGTCTGGTTAAGTTTTGTATGAATGTATGTGTCTGCTCAAGACTGTAGTTGAATTTTGCTTGAAAATGCTTTTGAATGTTGCACCTATGGTTCGCAAGGAGATTTATGATGAAACTGATACAATTACTGGGAAGAGCAAGTAGATATCTCCATTCCTATTCAACTTAGTATATTTTCATCAAATGGTCTGGTTTAATCATACTCCGGGTATTTAGTTCTTGTTTTCTAGAACTAACTTTTGATGTTTGCTCGTTTTTGTGTTGTGTTACAGTTGTGAATCTGACCCTCATTGTTTTACGCGGTTTAACTTAAGTGGCACTTAGTATAATCTTTTGACTTTTCTTTGTGTTTGCATTTATTCATTGTTTGATTGTTGTATGAAGATTATTGATGATATTTGTATTTGATTTTCAGAGGGACAGTCGGAAACTATTGATGAGGATATCGATAGGGTACGCAGCCTAATTGTATCATACTAGGTGTTCCACCAAACTATGTGGAGGCTCTGATAGCAAAAACAAAAAACTTATCTAGAGTTTAATACTGTACAGATTCCTCGCTTCTTGGTCCTTGTCTCAATAAGGTAGGCAATTTCTGGTTTCCCTAATATTCCATGTTCTCACTCAATAATGCTTTTGATTTACAGAGCAACAAATGTGTTTTTATTAAACCCTCTTGTTTTTTCTTGCTTGAATGATCAATTAGGACACATGGTGAAGAACAATCCAATGTGCCTATGATCCCTCTGGCCAAATCTTTGTTGATCGCTTAGGGGTTAGGACGCATGGTGAAGAAAAAGAAAGAGAAAAATCAAGAAAATTTGCTAGATTCATTAGATTTCATTTTTTTGTAAAAGTAATGAGTCACTTTAAAAACATAAATTCTACAAAACAAGTTCTTCGTACGTACACTGATTTCACAACATACAACACAAGTTTCCATTTCTAACTTTTTTGTTACATGCAAGTTCTTGTCACTAAAGATACACTAATAATATGGTACAGTTGCTTTGTATGTCACTTGTAACAAAAAAAGAACGGTGCATTTCTGTCTTTCTACATGACTATTTGTTTAGTCCTCTCACTAAAATATAAACAAATACTATATTTAGCTATATGACTTAGATGAACCAAACCCAAAGTTCATATAGTTTACCCAAAATGTTTGATCAAAACCCAAACAAAGACAAAATTGGGTTGTTAAAAAATATATAAATTCTGTTAGTAGAATTTATAGATGACGTGATTAGATTTTATACATTCGTATTGTTCATATAACACATACGATATCATAAAAATTCAGTATTCATATGTCTTTGTTTGGTTTTCATAGACTTCAGATAAAGTCTCCACAATTAAGCTAAGTAGTCACCACATAAGAAAAGTGATTTATCCCCTAAATATTAAGCCTAAATATTTCCAACTCATACATAATTAAACAAATATACTCCTAGACATGTGTAAACAAAAATGTTTGAAAAATTACTTGTTAAAAAGATTTAAATGCAGTTTTATTAATCTTTCATTTGTAGGCTTCGTCTATAATCTACAACTAAGACTTCGAATGAAGTCTCCAACGTAGATTTCAAATGAAGTCTACAAAAGTAAGGGGTGTATTTTTGCAATTACGGCTATCACAGAGTAGACTTCATATGAAGTCTACAACGAAAGTAGAGTTCATACAAAGTCTACTTCGTTAAAGTGAGGTTAGTTTTGCAATTGACCAAAACTTTGACTTTTGAAAGATAGACTTCATTTGAAGTCTACAAACTTGAGGGTTTAGTTTTGCAATTGACTCATGTTTGTCTTTCTAATGTAGACTTCATTTAAAGTCTACAATGAGACGCGAAAAATCGTCAAAATTTCGCAGCCTTCATATAAAGTTTACACCATAAAGTAGACTTTATGGTAAGTCTACACAAAAAATACAGGGCTATATTTGCAATTGACCAAAGTTTGACTTTGAAGATTAGATTTCATTTGAAGTCTACTTGATGTTGTAGACTTTATTAGAAGTCTAGTCCGGAAAACATGTTACTTTTGCAGTTGACCAAAATTTCTAATTGTAGACTTTTTTTGAAGTCTACTACAACGTAAACTTCATTTAAAGTTTAAAAAACTTTTTTTTTTCTAGTCAAATGTTCGAAATTATGGTCAAATACAAAACTAACCTTCTCGCTCAAAGTAGATTTCAAATAAAGTTTACACCTAAAAGTCAAAGTTCAGTCAAATGCAAAAATGACCTAATGTTTTTACAAAGTAGAGTTCGTATGAAGTCTTCTTTGAGTAGGGTTCACATAATATCTACTTTAAAAAGTCAAAATTTTGGTCAAATGCAAATCTAACCTCACTTTACGTAGACTCCATTTTATGTCTACCCTTGCTTTTTTTTGTTTCCAAAGGAAAAAGCGTAGACTTTAGATGAAATCTACTTAAGATATTTTTACAAAAAGTCAATTGCTAATCTAACCTTTGCGTTGACTTGCAGACTTCATTTGAAGTCTACATTCGCGATCCAGATATGAAATTTGGAAAAATCAAGTAAAATTGGATTTTTCGCTGTCAAACTCGTTTTTTAGCCTCGTCAAACACCGGAAACTTCGAATTTCACCGATTAAAGAGAAACCCAACCGTTTTATATGCAAAAAATAGAAGAGAACATGATGTTATGAGAGAAGTCCTTGTAAAACGAAAATTATAGAGTTTTGTGGATCAAATTGGAGAAGAAATTGAAGAGAATGAGGTTTGACATCAAATATGTTGCATTTAACAAGGAAACAACGGATGGCAAAGCATTTAGAGCTTGATTTTGGTTGTTAATGGTGATTGAGAATGTTGAAGATAGTGGCAATTTCGTAATTATGAGGTCAGATTTTCTATTGTGTTTGAAAAAAGAAAAACAAAATAATGAAAAATAATGGCAATTTCGTTATTATGCAAGAGATAGAGGGATGTATTGGTGAAGAAGTGGGAAAATATCAAATTGGCAAAAAAAGGGTGTATGATTGTATTTGACTTCAAAAAAAGGTCTATATTTGAAAGAATCCCTATATGTAACAATATAAAGATTCCGATTAAAAATTTACATTTGTGATTTAATTTTTTATTTAAGATGATCAAATATGTAATAACTTTTTTATAAAGAAATGTTTTTTGAAATATGTTTTTGAATTTTTTTCATTTATTTAGAATGATTCTTTTAAAAAAATGATAATTGATTTGGACCAAACTCTATTTTTTATTTGCGAGTAATAAAGTTTAGTTTTTAGATAAATAAACGGATGTTTAATTTAGAATATAGCTATATAGTTTATTATTATACAAATAAGTTTCAATATCTAATACCCCGCATAATATGTGGGACACATTATTCCGTTTGATTTTTATATACTTTTTATATACGTGTAAAAATATAATAAAATATTGGAAATCTTCTTATTCATATATATATATATATATATATTATACATGTATATATATATAATTCCTTTTAAGAGTCACGTATTTCTAAATTTCTTACTTCTATCTAACATTTTAAAAGTTGCGTATTTCTAAATCCTAACATTCTAAGATATATATTCCAGAAAATGTTACCCCAAATATCCTAAGAGATACTCTCGAAAAAGTTAAACCAAAAATTTACTAACTATATATACATTGCTGATTATATATTTCATTGCATCGTTTTCTTACTTTACATTTGGTATTTACTTTTTTTTGCCGACTATGTTAATTATGCAAAATAAGTTTTTTTATATGTTTGTGTTCTTTTGCGGGTATTCTTTTGAACATTGTTGTCCTCTGCTAATATTTTAACATAGAAATTTGTTGTAGGTCATCGAATCGTTGGGTGACTGTCAACTTCTTACATTGTTATGGCCTAAGATTTCCAAATTTGGAGATCATGGTGAATCTATATATTGGAATATTGATTTGGTCATGTTTATGATGTATTGGATGAGTTTTCACTTCTTAGTCGTCTACAGTATTAGATTTGGATATATATTGGTTTCTACGCTTGAAACCCTATCGCAATTTTTTTTTTTTGATGTTTTGAAGCACGACTTGGGACTTGAAAGCCATGCGTACACAACTACTTTCTTCCTTCAGATAATTGGGAATGATATGATATATAATAAACATGACTATTATGAGGAATTTGATTATATTTGTAGTGCATGACAGTGGAATAGCTGCACTGGTGCTGAATATTCTGAAACTGACATAAACGGATTCTGCTGTTTCTTGCGGAACAAGAGAAGCTCGCCATGGCCAAGGAACAATTCCGATCGAGATGATTAAAGATGTCATGTCTTCACTGACATTTTCTCTATCATCAAGACTCAACGACATGGCCGTAACTGCTCTGATGTGACCGAAATAGTCTTCCAAACACTGCAACATGAAACTGGAATAGATCCAATATTACTCAGAAATATTCTAGGTTTAGGAACAATGATTTTTCATCAACTTTGAAACTGATTTCCCGATGGATCTTACCTCATATTTGAAATCGGAAACATGTTCCTGAAACTTCACAACGATAGCTTTCCAACAACACCTAGATCGTTCTCTAGTTCTTTCATATTTTCCTGTAAACCTTCCGCAAAGTAAGTTGGTCGTAGATTCGCTCTGCACAAATCAGTCCTAGTAAAACATCCATAACTTTCACTACAAAGCTCCGAATGACAAAATTCTTTCGGCGAAATCTAGATATAAGTGTTGACTACTTACCCATAAAATTTCGTTCTGTTCTGATCAGGTTTGCCCTTCCGTTTATCTACTTTCCCAGAACGAGACAGATCTGCCTCCTCCTACAATATCATCTCTTGTCCACCAAACGTTCCTCAATTCCTCCTCTCTTCTTTACTCTTTTCTCACGACCTCTCTCTGCCTCTTTTCTCCTTTTCTTTTCACGATGATTTTCTGTTCCTCTTCATTTACTTACGGCTAGGTTAGATTCGGGAGATTATTAGGCTAAACCAATTTCATTTAGACCTTAAACACAATATAAGGTTCATAGGCTTTAGAGAAATAAAACATGTTCTGGTCCAATCCATTTAATCCAATATTTTCTATAGGATTCTCATTTAAACCAATTTTCATTCTCGGTCCAAAACATTCCCGCACGAAATTTTGAAACTCTCGGGTCAGGGCCGTGACAATTCTCCCCCACTTAAACCAGATTCGTCCTCGAATCCACGACATAGTCTTCTCTAGTCCATGAATAGCTCTA
Organism: Arabis alpina; assembly: GCA_900128785.1. NCBI lineage: Eukaryota > Viridiplantae > Streptophyta > Magnoliopsida > Brassicales > Brassicaceae > Arabis > Arabis alpina. The sequence goes on along the minus strand of LT669794.1, from coordinate 40,517,319 downwards.
TGACAATTCCTTGTCAATTTAAAATTTTGGGCCGCATGTCTTTACTTGTATGCTTCTAACTCTCCTCGACATACATAAATAGCCCACAACCTTTTTATTCGATCCTCAGTTCCTGACAACTTTAATTCTTAACGTAATTCCCAACCCAATAACTTTCTTCTTAAAAAGGTGTTGAAGTCGTTAAGACCATTATTGCATTATGACTACTTTGTGTGATATTCATACATAACCATTTTCTTAGGATCCAACAACTTATGGAAAAGTCAAATCTCTCTCAAATATAGTCATAACTCATTTCATAGTCTTCAACTCTGCATGATCCCTTATACCAATTTATATACTCCACTGCCATTGTTTGATTTTCCTTTGTAGATCGTGCCTATTTCAATCCATTCTCAAGTCCTCTTACTTTTTATCCTGGTAGAATTTCATGTCGATAACGTACCTCATTCTTTTCCATAAGTAGCTATACTTACTCCACTGCCTCTTATAATATCTTCTCTCCTAATTCTTTGAAACCGTTGATTTCTTATCTTCTCCACTTTTGATTAAATTATATCTCGAAGGTCCTACTTCGATTTAATCTATTTCCACTTCCTAAATTTTTGATTCGTTCATCAAGTATAACCACATTCCGATGTGGTAAACATTCTTACAACCCATCACTTCATCTTGGTTACACCCACCATTGCTTAATATCAAAAATCCGAAGACCACTTCTAGAAAGGGCATCCCATTTTTATTCTAGGAGCCATTCAAACATGAACGTCCACTAGTATGGCCTCATTGTCTTAGTTCATAACCTTCTAAGCGTTTAGATGAAACTTCATGATTCTTATATCATTCTTGCCTAGGTTCCATTACTAGGACTTTTAACAGTGTAAGTTAATTACAAAGCATGTCATTCTCCGTATCCATTTATTATATCACTTATCCTTTGAGGAATAATCCATATTCTCCAGAAAAACAATTTAGGTGTTCCTTTGCCTTTACTTACTAACCTAATTGTGAATGGGTCCTTCACATTTCGGTTAGTAGTAACCATTATTAGCAAGCGGTCCTAGCTTGTTGAGCATTGCAGTAGAACATCCAAATTTGAATAAGGCGTTGTCATGTTCCCACCATTATCTTACCGTGCCATTCAATTTATTTCAATGTTATGATCATTTTTTTTTTTGTACCCCTATTCCTTCATTTTACCCACTAACTTTTGATTGCCTTATAGCAGTTGCACCACAAACATCCTTAATCACCATATGACATCATTGGATGATATCCCAACCTTTAGGACTATCTATGAGTTATCCAACTCTTGTCTATGTATTCATCACGTGCAAACTCCTCTGTTACCTTTCCGGTCAGCTAAATTGTAGTTCCATTACAAATATTACACTTGCAAACTTCCTTGTTCAACAACATGTTCACGCATGGTGACATCCATATCTTTTATGACTTTAACAATCCTTAACTCTTCGGCTTTGGACAACCACTATTTCTCATTCCTTGTCGTTAACTTCCTTGATTCTGAGTTTTGACCACCTATCTCGTTAGAAATAACTTATTTCCACCAACACTGACGTGAAGCTTCCCGAACACCACACCGCGGTCCCCTTCCATTTGTGTTTCACGTTTTCTTTCATCTTACTGTAAATACTTTCTAACGTCCAAAAGAAAATCCACAAGAAATTCTTCTGGAACAACCAGTATACACGATATCATTTACCATCCTTACTAACTAGCTCAAAGCGGTAAATATCCTTGAGAACATTCTTTTGCTTCCAACTTTTATACTATCTCTCAAGCATTGAGTCTCCACGTTTCTCTTCGTCAACTTTTCGTAACTTACTTGCAGCGTCGTAAACTTCTCTACTTATTCCACAATTGCCGCTAACGTAGCTCCAATCTTATTTGTCCTCTAGATGACTCGCATTTAGAACTGCCAACACTTTTTAATTCCAAACTCACACTATGTGTGATTATGACATTGAAAAAAATGCTGAACTCCGCTCTCATGCCCATGATAGACTCACACTATTTATTTAAATTAAACAAGCAAGCAAATAACCTAAACTTCTTCAATCATCCTAAGCCTAACAAGAAGAAATAGACAACTCTAGCGCGAGACCAAAGATACCCAAAGATCATTCCCATAAATCATTTTTGAAAAATACTTTTGTCGTTTCCGGAAACATTTTTAAAACCTTTTTTTTTTTTTTTTTTTTAAAACACCCTAGGACAGCCTTCCGGGTCAGAACCGGCTTGACTAACCTAGGCTCTGATACCAATTTTGAATCCCCGACCCCGTTCACTTTGAGCCCTAGGTCTCGCGCCCTAACTTGTACAACAAAGAATTAAACCTGCATTCACTGAAAGGGAAAATGAGGGGTGAGTAATTTAAATTACCCAGTGAGGAAGTTACCCGCAGGAACTTCAATACTCGAAAACAATAAACGGTCAAACACACCAAACCAGAAATAGACCCTATAACACTCAAGTTATTACTAGCAAACATACGGTTCTTACTTATCATTTCCATAACACAATCACATACTTATCCATTATCTCATACTTAAACATTTAACCTTTCACATTCTTTACTTTACTTTTTATTACTTTACTTTACTTTCATATTCTGACGAGGAACCAACCCCTTTCTCGCGTTTTGGGTCTATCCTCCCCGTCCCTGGCCCTCTAAGGCATCATGGACTACAACGGGCTAACGTACGCGATCGTTCGTAGTCGTACAAGCAAAGTTCTGCAACGGGCTAACGTACGCGATCGTTCGCAGAACTATCATATACACTAACAATCTCAAACAACACTTTTCAATCTTTAACATCATTACTTTACCAAACAATTTCCACACATCAAGAAATTCTTACAATCAGCAAGCATCAAGCACTCCTAGACTTAGCACATAAACCAACATCAAATATTCCATTCTTAGACTTAGCATATAAAACCAACAACGTCAAACATTCTCTTCTATTCCTAGACTTAGCATGCATGAACACCTATTGGCAACTAGTACCGAAGTAACATAGATCCCATCCTCACCTTAGCCTTAACGTATCCGGAGTCTCTGAAACCCACTTATCTTGACACCATCTCTTTGAATGAGTCCATAAATTGTCTGCAAATATCCAGCTCATTCCGAGCTCGTTTGTACAACCAAACCATACAACTCAGTACAGTTTATCATCAACCAAAACTGCACTAACGTTGCTCAAAAGTAGTGAATAACTAACAAACTAACCGTTCGCTTGTCGATCCAACCGTTGATTCTAAATTCAATATTGCCATAAACAACTCCACAAAATTACAGCTCAATCGGACCAGATATGAGCTGCCAAACGGACCTCCAAAGTAGCTGCACTGGTGCTGAATATTCTGAAACTGACATAAACGGATTCTGCTGTTTCTTGCGGAACAAGAGAAGCTCGCCATGGCCAAGGAACAATTCCGATCGAGATGATTAAAGATGTCATGTCTTCACTGACATTTTTTCTATCATCAAGACTCAACGACATGGCCGTAACTGCTCTGATGTGACCGAAATAGTCTTCCAAACACTGCAACATGAAACTGGAATAGATCCAATATTACTCAGAAATATTCTAGGTTTAGGAACAATGATTTTTCATCAACTTTGAAACTGATTTCCCGATGGATCTTACCTCATATTTGAAATCGGAAACATGTTCCTGAAACTTCACAACGATAGCTTTCCAACAACACCTAGATCGTTCTCTAGTTCTTTCATATTTTCCTGTAAACCTTCCGCAAAGTAAGTTGGTCGTAGATTCGCTCTGCACAAATCAGTCCTAGTAAAACATCCATAACTTTCACTACAAAGCTCCGAATGACAAAATTCTTTCGGCGAAATCTAGATATAAGTGTTGACTACTTACCCATAAAATTTCGTTCTGTTCTGATCAGGTTTGCCCTTCCGTTCATCTACTTTCCCAGAACGAGACAGATCTGCCTCCTCCTACAATATCATCTCTTGTCCACCAAACGTTCCTCAATTCCTCCTCTCTTCTTTACTCTTTTCTCACGACCTCTCTCTGCCTCTTTTCTCCTTTTCTTTTCACGATGATTTTCTGTTCCTCTTCATTTACTTACGGCTAGGTTAGATTAGGGAGATTATTAGGCTAAACCAATTTCATTTAGACCTTAAACACAATATAAGGTTCATAGGCTTTAGAGAAATAAAACATGTTCTGGTCCAATCCATTTAATCCAATATTTTCTATAGGATTCTCATTTAAACCAATTTTCATTCTCGGTCCAAAACATTCCCGCACGAAATTTTGAAACTCTCGGGTCAGGGCCGTGACAATTCTCCCCCACTTAAATCAGATTCGTCCTCGAATCCACGACATAGTCTGCTCTAGTCCATGAATAGCTCTATGACAATTCCTTGTCAATTTAAAATTTTGGTCCGCATGTCTTTACTTGTATGCTTCTAACTCTCCTCGACATACATAAATAGCCCACAACCTTTTTATTCGATCCTCAGTTCCTGACAACTTTAATTCTTAACGTAATTCCCAACCCAATAACTTTCTTCTTAAAAAGGTGTTGAAGTCGTTAAGACCATTATTGCATTATGACTACTTTGTGTGATATTCATACATAACCATTTTCTTAGGATCCAACAACTTATGGAAAAGTCAAATCTCTCTCAAATATAGTCACAACTCATTTCATAGTCTTCAACTCTGCATGATCCCTTATACCAATTTATATACTCCACTGCCATTGTTTGATTTTCCTTTGTAGATCGTGCCTATTTCAATCCATTCTCAAGTCCTCTTACTTTTTATCCTGGTAGAATTTCATGTCGATAACGTACCTCATTCTTTTCCATAAGTAGCTATACTTACTCCACTGCCTCTTATAATATCTTCTCTCCTAATTCTTTGAAACCGTTGATTTCTTATCTTCTCCACTTTTGATTAAATTATATCTCGAAGGTCCTACTTCGATTTAATCTATTTCCTAAATTTTTGATTCGTTCATCAAGTATAACCACATTCCGATGTGGTAAACATTCTTACAACCCATCACTTCATCTTGGTTACACCCACCATTGCTTAATATCAAAAATCCGAAGACCACTTCTAGAAAGAGCATCCCATTTTTATTCTAGGAGCCATTCAAACATGAACGTCCACTAGTATGGTCTCATTGTCTTAGTTCATAACCTTCTAAGCGTTTAGATGAAACTTCATGATTCTTATATCATTCTTGCCTAGGTTCCATTACTAGGACTTTTAACAGTGTAAGTTAATTACAAAGCATGTCATTCTCCGTATCCATTTATTATATCACTTATCCTTTGAGGAATAATCCATATTCTCCAGAAAAACAATTTAGGTGTTCCTTTGCCTTTACTTACTAACCTAATTGTGAATGGGTCCTTCACATTTCGGTTAGTAGTAACCATTATTAGCAAGCGGTCCTAGCTTGTTGAGCATTGCAGTAGAACATCCAAATTTGAATAAGGCGTTGTCATGTTCCCACCATTATCTTACCGTGCCATTCAATTTATTTCAATGTTATGATCATTTTTTTTTTTGTACCCCTATTCCTTCATTTTACCCACTAACTTTTGATTGCCTTATAGCAGTTGCACCACAAACATCCTTAATCACCATATGACATCATTGGATGATATCCCAACCTTTAGGACTATCTATGAGTTATCCAACTCTTGTCTATGTATTCATCACGTGCAAACTCCTCTGTTACCTTTCCGGTCAGCTAAATTGTAGTTCCATTACAAATATTACACTTGCAAACTTCCTTGTTCAACAACATGTTCACGCATGGTGACATCCATATCTTTTATGACTTTAACAATCCTTAACTCTTCGGCTTTGGACAACCACTATTTCTCATTCCTTGTCGTTAACTTCCTTGATTCTGAGTTTTGACCACCTATCTCGTTAGAAATAACTTATTTCCACCAACACTGACGTGAAGCTTCCCGAACACCACACCGCGGTCCCCTTCCATTTGTGTTTCACGTTTTCTTTCATCTTACTGTAAATACTTTCTAACGTCCAAAAGAAAATCCACAAGAAATTCTTCTGGAACAACCAGTATACACGATATCATTTACCATCCTTACTAACTAGCTCAAAGCGGTAAATATCCTTGAGAACATTCTTTTGCTTCCAACTTTTATACTATCTCTCAAGCATTGAGTCTCCACGTTTCTCTTCGTCAACTTTTCGTAACTTACTTGCAGCGTCGTAAACTTCTCTACTTATTCCACAATTGCCGCTAACGTAGCTCCAATCTTATTTGTCCTCTAGATGACTCGCATTTAGAACTGCCAACACTTTTTAATTCCAAACTCACACTATGTGTGATTATGACATTGAACAAAATGCTGAACTCCGCTCTCACGGCCATGATAGACTCACACTATTTATTTAAATTAAACAAGCAAGCAAATAACCTAAACTTCTTCAATCCTCCTAAGCCTAACAAGAAGAAATAGACAACTCTAGCGCGAGACCAAAGATACCCAAAGATCATTCCCATAAATCATTTTTGAAAAATACTTTTGACGTTTCCGGAAACATATTTAAAACCTTTTTTTTTTTTTTTAAAACACCCTAGGACAGCCTTCCGGGTCAGAACCGGCTTGACTAACCTAGGCTCTGATACCAATTGTGAAGCCCCGACCCCGTTCACTTTGAGCCCTAGGTCTCGCGCCCTAACTTGTACAACAAAGAATTAAAACTGCATTCACTGAAAGGGAAAATGAGGGGTGAGTAATTTAAATTACCCAGTGAGGAAGTTACCTTGTGTAGAAGCCTTTAATGACAGCTTCGTAGATACATTTTTGTTATAAAAGCAAATAAGGGTAAAAAATATACGAAACTAGGTTGAATAATTTTGCAAAAATTAGTATCACTTTGGTCAAAAAACAACTTTCCAAGGTAATTTGACTAAACTCCTCGTAAAAATAAAATTTTACTATTTTTGATGAGAACTTCTAATTTGTAAAACCGCATCTTATGTAATTATGAGAACTCAAACATGGCACTAAAGTTGTGGTCAACCACTATACAATTTTAGATTTATTATATAATTTTGACCCAAGTGAAAAGATAAAATGTATTCCGTTTTTATTCAATAATTAAAACAAAGTTAAAATAGAAAATGATTTTATGATTTTTTGGTAAACACTAGTATTATTTGTTCTGTGTATTGATTGACTAATTAACGAACTTAGAATAAACTAGTTAGGTAGTTTTTTCCTGTTCTTTTCACATAGACAAAAATGGATGAAAAAAATATTTTTTTCTATATTTATGTAAACATAAATTAAAAAAAAACAGAAACAAATTTCGACCAAAAAAGAATTAGAAAAAAATCTCTCAATAGTATTGGGTTGTTGACAAATATTTTCCAACCATTACTTTCTATTTTGGCTTTAAATTCATGCATTGGAGTCTTGTGTTTTTCTTCTTCAATATTAAGGAATGTGAAAATGTTAGGTGAAAATATACATTTTTCTTATCTCTCACCAACTAAGAATAAAATAATTTCTCTTTTATTTATATGAAAGGTAAACAACCAAAAAAATTGGAATGTTGGAATAATATTTTATCATTGTAAACCCTAGCCGCCGGCTCATCTTTTTTTTTCTTTTTCGCCTAAGCTAAGTCAACCTCTCGTTTCTTTAGCAAATATTTGATAAAACAAATCGATTCAATTGGTTTTAGGGCTTTGTCTTATGCTTCTTGAGTTGTTTGGTAATTAAAACTTTGATAGTTGCAATGATCATCTCTCTTTCCAATCTTCGACCTCACCGACTGTTGTTTTTGAACGAGTGAAACCCGTTTTCATCCGGAACTCCCAACGTCTCCATCTATGGAATCGATACCATCTCGCTTATCCTACGCCGTCTCTGCAATCATCGTTATCGAGATAAGTAACCTCGTGTTCTATAATTATCAAGACCTGCATGACTTATTATTGTGTTGTCGTAATTGCACTTGACTGTTATATTATTCAGTAATCTTATTTCTTATTGACTGTGATCATAATTATGTTATTACCTTGATGTCACTTGTTCTTGATTATTTAGTTTGAATTAGGTTGGAAAACTGTTGGTTTGTTGACATCAGTTTTGTTTGGTTCTTTCCTCAATATTTTTCATGCTTTATTGCTTTTATAAAATCATAAGTACAGAGTAGCTAAGTCCACGGAACATGCTTTATTGGTCATTGTCAGATTTCAAAGTTGCTATTGTTTGGCTTGGTAAATCGTTTTACCAAGTCGATTTGAGTTGTTAAATTTGTTAAATCTGACAATAAAGACAATTTGGCTCACATGAACTTTGAATTATTGAATAAACTTTCTCGGCAAATTTTATTTGTCTTAGGTTGAGATAAAAATATATTATTTCTCAGATATGAAACCATCATTATGAGCTATGTTTTTATATGGCTAAATGATATATCTGGATTTTTACAATAAAAATTATGAATCACATCCATATATGGTCTATTCCCATAAGTGAATGTAACATCTTATATAACAAAATAAAAGATCACACTAATAATACTAAAACCAAAGGAGTGGTCTTTTGAATTGTCAAGTTCGAGGTCAAATTGTTTTGTTCGATAACTAATATCCTCACGAGAAGTGAGAAAAGAAAGATGATAAGATATAAAATAATTTCTTTCCTCATTCGACGATAAACAAAAAAGAAGTTAGTGTGAGTATGTATAAGTAGTAGAAAGCTTATGAAAGGCTCCAGAAGAGCATATATATACTTATCTATGTCAACGCAATCATTGATTGCTTATATTATCCAAAGTCTTAAAGTTTATATGATGATAAAATGCATGGCCCTAGTTGGGTTTGTTGTTGATTCTTTAGTCGAATTCAATTCGAGATAGATGAACGTGAAGTTTTATTATCTCGAGCAGGGAACATTAAATAATCTTACATAGATAATATGTGACATAACTAGAAGATTTTGTTCATTGTTTGATTATTAAGTTCAGTACAAGACATATCTTGAAGATTATGTTTATTGCGATCATTAAAGATCCACATATTCATTGGAACAATCTTAAAGAAAATGTATAATTACCTGAATTAATATGATATTACCTAAAACTAGTAATGACTGATTAAATCTAAGATTACAAGACTTGAAGTCTATAAGTGACCATAACTCAACTATATTTAGAATTAGTAGCAAAAATTATATTATGTGGAAAGATATCACTAATGCTAAGATGGTGAAAAGAATAAGTCCAATAGACAGAATATAGTGAAAAGAATTTAACTAAAAAGTGTTGTGGACTTATACTTTCTGTCTTTTTAAGGCTGAGAAAATATATGAGCTACTAATAAGAAATCACTCATATTTTGCTAGGTTCGATCTATACTCTGAAGTGAATATAATATCTTACATAAAAATGAAAAGATAAACAAATGAAATTCGTCAAGGAAGTGGCTACTAAAGTGATTGTCTCGGTATTCGTTCTCCAACCACTCCCATCGCTAGCTTTGGATTTCGAGGTACTCGATTTCTATGATCTTGATCTCGTACCATGTCTATATATTTTAGTAAATTTAATCTTTAAGATTTTCAATAGTAAATTAAAGAATTATATCATTATCGTGTTTATTGCTTTATCGACACATACTTCGTTGTCAAATCCAAATGATTATCATGGCTAAAGAAAGCAATTTTAATTATGATATCCCCCGAACGGAGTAAACCAAAAATTTACTAAGAATGAAAAGCAAACCATAAGGTTTACTAAAAATTTAAATGTTTGGCTTAACATGATTAGTCATCCTGGTTTAATGATGTGAGCATTAGTGAAGAACTAGTAGATTCTTCCTAATTATGGCTTTCACGAGCAAAATAATTTTGGGAATTTTCTATTCAAAAGTATATAAAAGAAGATAATTATGGGTTGATCGAATGGAAAAGAAATTTGCAGCATGGGGTATAATCGTGTACATGAATACCTATGTATATTTATCAAAATAAATTGATCAAACATGTCGTGGGCTTTTCTGTGAATTTTTTTTAACGAGACATCAAAGATTACGTAAATGATAGACAATGAAGGAGGAATAATATCCTGATATGAAAGTCTATTATTCTCTCAAATAAAATCATACATTCATGATATCAAGAGAAACAAAGAGCATGACCTAGATGGATCATTTGAAAGATCCATGAGCTGCAGAAGAATGGAGGTGTACATGGTTTACAGATCGTTCACGTTGGCGTACTTATTCTCAATACACTTTTAGACGGCTACTTTCAATAAATAAGTTCATCAATCCGTCGTCGCAAAGATCTCACGTTTTACACTCATCAGGAGGAGTAGAAGCGTATTGCATTCTTTTTCCCTTCAGTCCCAATTGGGTTTTTCTAGTAAGGTTGTTCAAGAGGCAAAATCCGTTGGAATATTTTTGCTATAATGAACATCCAAGGGGAGTGGTATGAATATTATGTGGATGTCCATTATAAGCCCATCAGACCCATTGTGTTTCCTACAGAAACCCTAATGTTGTATTCCTATATATATTGCGTACTTATGAGATGATGAATAACAAGTCACAATTTTCCTTTACTCTCGTTGTTTACAACATTTTTTTCGTTGTAAACTATTTGACATCTCCACTTCCAACGATCCTCAATTTTTTTTACTCATCTTCACTTGAAGTAATCTTTCTGTAGCCAAGAAGCTGAAGCAACAAAACTAGTTGTCAAATAAATATTTGGTGTCTTTTTCTGTATAAAAAAATAACTTCTATTGAAAAGCAATACACTAACCACAAATCAATAGTTGAAGTTATATATTCTTTGTACACCCACATTGTGTTCCTTCTTCACACTCTCTACTTTGTCTCTTATTGGATTAATAATTTTTCTTTAACCAACTCTTTCACCACATACAACTCGATTTTTTCATCTTAGGCCTCGATGTAAGGAGGAGCAATACATTGCTTATTAAGAGACATTCTAATCAAATTCTTGTAGTAAACAAAATTCATTTTACTTTTGTAACTAAGAAACTTTAAACACAGACTCCATACTCTCCACGAGTTAAAGACCAAAACATGTTAAACATTAAACAACCATACTAAACTTTTGACCGGCACATTAATCTACTTGGATTGTTTATTTTTTGGATTGGATAATTAATTAATAGCATACCTTACACAATGACTTCATCATTAAGTCAGGACTGCAAGTTAATTGAGGTCTTCCAAATTTGGTATCTTTTTTTCGTCCATTGAGATGAGCAACACTTTAATATCCATCTGAATATGGAAATAACACTGACCAAAATAGAAAAATATCAACTAGTGTTTAAGTGAGACACAATACATAGAAGAAATTTGTATACCTCCTCTTCGATTTTTTTTAGATCCTGAAAATAAGCCACCAACCAATCAATGCGATTCTCAATCTCTTTTTGGCGCATCTCGCTTCTTATCCGTTTGACTACCAAAGGCTTATTCCCTTTGATTTCTTCATTGGTTTCATCAAAACGATTTTCATCATGATTAGTGTCATGGGAAGCATAACTAAGAGCTTTTTCTTTATCATTGCCTGATAAAGCAGATGTTTGACGAATGTTTGACAATTATTGAGATGACCTAACTCCTCTTCTTGCTCTCTTGTTTCTTCTCTTGTTTCTAGGTGTACCACGTCCACATCTTTGGGTGGGAATGACTTCTCAACCACGATCATCAGATACATTTGTTTTAATAACAATTTGTGTTCCAAATGGTGGTTGAACTCTTCTCTTACCACTTTTACGGGTTTGGTAATTATCATCAGACGATGAATCATGGTCTACTTCCTTGTTATATAAGTCATCTATTTGATTCAGAGTGTCATAGGGTTAAGGAAAAGTAGAATTTTGAGGTCTCCCACGTCTTCTTTTAGGAATGACTTATGCACTATGATCATTATAAACATTTGGTTCACTAACTATATGAGTTTTAGAAGATGGTTGAGATGAACCAATGTTTGTGACTTTTGTAGGATGCTTAGGAGAAGCATCTTTGTGTTCAACAATACTTGATATAAAACACACACACACACACAAATATTATTGTTAATCATTGAGTGTGATCTTTTGTTGTGTGTTTTATATCAAGTATTGTTGAACACAAAGATGCTTCTCCTAAGCATCCTAAAAAAGTCACAAACATTGGTTCATCTCAACCATCTTCTAAAACTCATATAGTTAGTGAACCAAATGTTTATAATGATCATAGTGCATAAATCATTCCCAAAAGAAGACGTGGGAGACCTCAAAATTCTACTTTTCCTTAACCCTATGACACTTTGAATCAAGGAGATGACTTATATAACAAGGAAGTAGACCATGATTCGTCGTCTGATGATAATTACCAACCCCGTAAAAGTGGTAAGAGAAGAGTTCAACCACCATTTGGAACACAAATTGTTATTAAAACAAATGTATCTGATGATCGTGGTGGGGTAGTCATTCCCACCAAAAGACGTGGACGAGGTAGACCTATAAACAAGAGAAGAAACAAGAGAGCAAGAAGAGGAGTTAGGTCATCTCAACAATTGACACACATTCATCAAACATCTGCTTTATCAGGCAATGATAAAGAAAAAGCTCATAATTCTGCTTCTCATGACACTAACAATGATGAAAATGGTTCTGTTGAAACCAATGAAGAAATCAAAGGGAATAAGCCTTTCGTAGTCAAACGGGGAAGAAGCGACATGCGCCAAAAAAAGATTGAGAATCGCATTGATTGGTTGGTGGGTTATTTTTCAGGATCTAAACAAAATCGAAGAGGAGGTATACAAATTTCTTCTATGTATTGTGTCTCATTTAAACACTAGTTGATATTTTTCTATTTTGGTCAGTGTTGTTTCCATATTCAGATGGATATTAAAGTGTTGCTCATCTCAATGGACGAACAAAAGATACCAAATTTGGAAGATCCTCAATTAACTTGCAGTCATGACTTAATGATGAAGTCATTGTGTAAGGTATGCTACTAATTAATCATTTGTTCCTAAAAATAAACAATAGAAGTAGATTAATGTGACGTTCAAAAGTTTAGTATGGTTGTTAATGTTTAACATGTTTTGGTCTTTAACTCGTGGAGAGTGTGACGCCCGTGAACCATTTTTGTGGAAAATGGAGGGGTTGTCGATCGGCACACCTAGTGTATGTCAATCGACAGAGCTCTTAGGGGCTGTCGATCGACACACCTAGTGTATGTCGATCGACAGGTGCCCGAATTGATTGGTTTTCTGGTTCGATTTAAGTCGTTCAATTGGACCAGGCCGGTTTGGGGAAATCCTAGGGATTCGTAATTAAGGTTTTTTGGCCGCATTTGAGCGAACCAAAGTCCCAAAAACGCAGCAGACAGAGTTTGAGAGGAGTTCTCTGTTTCCTGTGAGTTTTTGAGAATTAGGGTTTCGTTTCTTGAGAGATTTGGAGTAGTTTCTTGTGGAGATTGTCGTGGATTCGTTTCTAGCCTCAATATCCAACAAATTCTATCCGAAAATCTAAGGTGAGTGCGTGAACATGGCTTCTGGGCCGGTGGATTCGTTAGGGTTGTTTGGTGGTAGGTTGAAATTGTTGATTGATCTTGTTTGTGTTGAATCTGTCTGTGAATTGCGTGTGGATTGTTTGGATTGTGTTTATTCGTGCAGGTTTCGTGTTAACGCAGAGGAGGAATCGATCCGAGAGGATAATGATCGATTTCCCATGAATTTGCGACGGCCTGTCGATCGACAGCACTTGGGTGTGTCGATCGACAGGGTCTCACGAGAGCTGTCGATCGACACCTAGAGGTTGTGTCGATCGACAGGTGATCAAGGAGCTGTCGATCGACACCCAAGTGGTTGTGTCGATCGACAGGGTCCTGTGGAGCTGTCGATCGACAGGCACCGTGGGTGTATCGATCGACATGTGTGAGCAGGGGTGTCGATCGACACCTAGTGGTAGTGTCGATTGATAGGCCGCCTGTTGGGCTGTGGTTGAGCCGTGTTGTTGTGTTTGTGAGATTGTTTGATGCGTGTTTGCCTGAGCGGATCCATCGCGTCTGTGTGCGCAGTCGTAGATGGGAGGACCGTCTCACTGGGTATTTGTGATAATACTCACGCATCTCTTTTTTCCATGTGATGCAGGTAAAGGCAAATTGTGATCGTGGAATCATGTCAACGAAGAGGGAGATGATCTAGGGTCTCGGTTTCGTGCTGTGTATTGTTGTTATTTCCTTTCTGTTTTAGAACCTGGTTAGGTTGCTGATTTAGTGAATTGGAATTTGTGTTGAACTGGTTTAGAATTTTAATGGAATGAATTGTTCGCTTTATTATTGTGTTATCCGCTGGTTGCTTGTGTTGTTGCTTGGTTGTTGAGGATAGCATTTATGGGAATGCTAGTCCGAGACCAAGGGTTTATTGTTTTAAAAAAAAAAACGGGTCGGGTCGTTTCAGTTTGGTATCAGAGCCATTACGGTTTTAGGACGGGCTAGAACTGCTAGGATTGAATTTGGTGAATTTCAATTCTGTGAGTTTGGGGGTTCTAGATCATCTTCCTTCGAGCCTTCAAAGAGATTCCACGGTAAGTGTGTTTTATTGTTATTCTTTAGTGCTTAGCTTGTGTACTGTAGTAGTGCATGGTGTTAGTTAGAGGCACTAGAGGATTTGGCCGTGGGGGCTGGGGTGACTGTGGAGGTCAGGATTGTGGTAGGGGACCAGTGAGTGAGTCGGCTGGGATGCGGCTCAGTGTTCCATGGTTGAGACTGTGACAGATCTGTAGACGTATCAAGAGGGTCTGTGTATTAGTGCGAGTGCCAGTGGGAGTGCTGTTGGGCCAGGGCTGGTACTTGAGCTAGTGCTGGATTCGCTCGCTGTTTGGGTGCGCCCGCAGGAGGAGTCTAGGTGACGAGTTGATCGTCTGACAGATCTGTTGCAGTAGGTGTTGTGGCGGGCACTAGTGGGGGAGTTGCCGGGAGTGCGGCTCAGAGTGTTGCGCAGGTGGCTGAGAGTGATCCGTAGACGCTCCAAGACGGCTTGAACGCCATTTAGACTGCCAGCGTGCAGCCAAGTGTGAGCGCCAGTGTGAGGGCTGGTGGGGATAGTGTGGTCCCAGGTTGGCTGCCGGGGGCCGGTGTGGGTCCTCGTGAGGTTGGTAGTGCGGGTGCGCTCGCGGGTGGGCTCAGGGTCGAGTTGATCGTCTGGCGGATTGGCTTCAGCAGGGTTGGGAGCGGTTACCGAGTGCGGTGCCAGTTGGGCTCCGGTGATGCCACGAGTGGCAGAGTTGCGGCGGAGGGCTGCGGATGTTGGTAGGGTTCCGTCTTATCTGCGGATAAGGGAACAGGTGCATAGAATTGGTGTAGGATTCTTTGCACGTGGTGTGTTACAGCGAGGAGGGTTCAGGCAGTGTTGGCCTGGGCGGACTTTTGGGCAGAGTGTGATGCCAAGTTCTTTCCTCGAGAGGCTGCGGATCATTTAGAGACGAGGTGTTTGGAACTGGATCTGTGAGAGAGATCAGTTCGTGGGTATGACTTGGAGTTTAACCGACTCCTAGTTTATGCTGGTTCATGCTGGTAGGAGCATGGGGCGAAGAGGTCCAGGATATGAGGTTCTTGAGAGAACTTCGATCAGATTGGGGACACGGTGCGGAGTGTCCATGAATGTTGCGAGAGCATAGTTGGTTAAGACTGCTGGAGGCATTGTTGAGACTCGAGAGAGCAGGCTGTGGTAGTTAGCCCAACTGTTCAGTGTATTAAGCCTCAGCAGGTGATACCTGGCATGGCGGCAAGCCTGTGTAGGGACAAAAGAAGAAGTGAGAGGATACTTCCGGGTTGAGCTAGAGGGGCTAGGGATGCTTCGGGTGTGGATGCATGGGTCTTAGTTGGCGAACTTGTTAGGTTTCTTAGCACATGAGAGTTGTGTGGAGACCTTTGTAGTGGGCAGTGGTGAATTCCACGGGTTGTTCGATTCTGGAGCATGATTGCTTCATCTCTTCGGAGTGGCGCTGGTGAGCGGGTTGGACCGGTAATGGTTGCGGAAGGGAATTTTCTAGTTACTCATGGCCAGGCGAGAGGCGTGGAGTTTCTAGTGACTGGTAAGTGGATGACAGCAGACTTGGTGTACAGTCTAGTTGAACTGTATGATTGCATCCTGTGTATGGATTGGCTTGATCAGTATAGAGGTCATCTGGAGTGTCACCGGAGTCATGTTGTGTTGGAGCGTAGTAGCAGAAGGTTGGTTTGTCAGGGAGTGAAACCGACTTCTGAGAGTCTCATGATCTCTTGGGTGCAGGCTGAGGCTATGACTGAGAGGTTGCGAGGCTTACTCGAAGACTGTTTTGCTGGCAGAGTCTGTAGGTGAGGTTGCACTGAGGGATATTCGGGTTGTCCATGAGTGTGAGGATATCTTTCGGTCGTTGCAGGGATTGCCGTCATCGTGGTCGGATCCTTTCACGATCAAGTTAGAGCCTTGGATGGCGCCGTTATCTAGGGCACCCTACAAGATGGCTCTAGCAGAGTTGGAAGAATCGATGACGCGGCTAGAGGTTTTCTTGAGTAAAGATTCTCTTGGTCGAGTATTTTACCGTAGGGAGAACCAGTGTGAGGTGTTGAGGAATTGTGGTAGTTCCCGGTTGTGCTTCGATTATCGAGGGCTTAACCGAGTCACTATGAAGAACAAGTTTCGTCTTCCGAGAATTGATAAGTTGTTGGATCAATTGTGAGGGGCTACTTGGTTCTTCAAGGATGACTGGGCATCCGGTTAACACCAGATTCTATTGATGAGGTTGTTGTCAGGAAAACGGCTTTCCTGACGAGTCATGAGTAGGGTGGAGTTAGTAAAGGTGTTTGTCGGGTTGACGAGTGCACCAGCTGCATTTATGAGGTTGATGAGCGAAGCCTTTTAGTGGTATTTGAATGAGTTCGTGATTAACTTTATCGATGTCATCGTGGTGTATTCGAAGAGTCTGGAGGAACATGAGATTTATTTTAGGAGAGTTCTGGAGAAGTTGCGGAATCAGGAGCTGGTTTGATAGGTTGAGCAAGTGCAGTTTCTGACAAGTGGGAATGGGTTTTCAGGGTCTTACTGTTTCTGCAGGGGAGTTTCTGTGGATCCAGTTAAGATGCAATCGAGCTGAGATTTTGCCTAGACCGAGGAATGAGACTAAGTGTAGTAGTTCTCGGGTTGGCAGGTTATTTCAGGAGTTGCATCAAAAGGCCTTGAGAGTACAGCTCATTCCATGACCAAGTGGTTAGTGGAGTAGGTTCCTTTTCGGTGGTCTTTGGTTTAGGAGGCGGAAGTGATGGAAGAAGTTGTAGCGGTTTGAGTTTTCCTTTAGTTTACCGTCGCGGTGAACTTAGCTAGGGGCGGATGCTCTTAGGCGGAGGAGGTATGATTCATTTCAGGAGCGGGATGTGGAGAATTTGGTGAGCATGCTTAGTACTATGAGGTTGTGTGTTACTTCAGAGGAACCGTTGGGTTTAGCGGCGGCTGATCAGGCGGATCTATTGAGCAGGATCCGAGTAGCTCAGGAGCAGGATCCGGTGTTGTTAGATCTCTCTAAGGCTACTGGTTCCGAATATCAGGTTTCTGCCAATGGGACTATCTTGGTGCATGGACGAGTCTGTGTTCCCAAGGATGAGGACTTGAGGCAGGAAATTCTAAGAGAAGCTCATGCGAGTAGGTTTTCGATTCATCCGGGAGCGACTAAGATGTATCGTGATTTGAAACGGTATTATCATTGGGACGGGATGAAGAGAGATGTGGCAGATTGGGTTGCAGCTTGCAATGTGTGTCAATTGGTGAAGGCTGAGCACCAAGTTCCTAGTGTCTTATTGCAGAGTCTACCCATTCCAGAGTGGAAGTGGGACATGATCACTATGGATTTCGTAGTAGGGTTGCCGGTTTCTCGGACCTATGATGCGATTTGGGTGATTGTGGACCGACTGACTAAGTCCGCACATTTTCTGGCCATTAAGAAGACAGATGGAGCTGAGGTCTTGGCTAAGAAGTATGTGAAGGAGATTGTGAGGTTGCATGGAGTGCCAGCAAGTATTGTGTCGGATAGAGATCCGAGGTTTGCTTCAGTGTTCTGGAGAGCGTTTCAGGCTGAGATGGGCACTAAGGTGCACATGAGTACAGCTAATCATCCGCAGACGGATGGGCAGTCCGAAAGGACGATTCAGACACTGGAAGATTTGTTAAGGATGTGCGTGCTAGATTGGGGTGGTCATTGGGCGGATCACTTGAGTTTGGTGGATTTCGCATATAACAACAGTTTTCAGGCGAGTATCGGAATGGCTCCTTTTGAGGCGTTGTATGGGAGGCCATGTCGTACTCCGCTATGTTTTACCCAAGTGGGGGAGAGGAGTATCTTTGGGGCTGATTTTGTTCAGGAGACGACGGAGAAGATCCGTGTTGTAAAGCTGAACATGAAAGAGGCTCAGGATCGGCAGAAGAGTTACGCCGATAGGAGAAGGAAAGAGTTGGAGTTTGCAGTCGGAGATCGAGTGTATCTCAAGATGGCGATGATGCGGGGTCTGAACAGGTCCATATCCGAGGATAAGCTTAGTACGAGGTACATGGGTCCGTTCCGGGTTGTGGAACGTGTGAGACCAGTTGCTTATCGGTTGGAGCTGCCTCCGATTATGGAGAAATTCCATGATGTGTTTAATGTTTCGAAACTCAGGAGATGCTTGCATGCTTCTGAGGAGGTAGCAGTGACGATTCCTGCGGATCTTCAGCCAAATCTGACTGTTGGGATGAGGCCGGTTAGGATTCTTGAGAGAAGTATCAAGGTTCTGCGCCGGAAGAGAGTGCCGTTGTTGAGAGTCTTGTGGGACTGTGAGGGTATTCAGGAGGAGACTTGGGAACCAGAGGCAAAGATGAAAACGAAGTTCAAGAAGTGGTTCAAGAAGCAAGCAGAAGAGTGAATTCGTTTTTCTTTGTGGTTTCCAGTTTCGGTTTTTGTGTTGTGATCACCGTGTGTGGTGAGGTTTTTGGTTGTGGATTTCTGTATTTTCATTAAGTTGTAATGATTATGACATTTTTCCAGTGAATAAGAAAGTGTTTTTCTTATGTGTTTTGACTTTGAGAGTCATGTGTTTGTGGTTAGAGAACCCCGAAATGGAAGGGTTATTGCGGATAGGGCTTGCCAGTTTTGGTGGGAGAACTCTAGCGGTTATGTGTGTGTGCGAGTGAGAGTCTCGGAATAGAATTTTTACGGCGGTTAGAACTGTCTAGTTCCGGGGAGACTCTGCAGGGACATCCAGGGTGAGGGATGGTCCAGGTGATCTGTGATGATCACGATTGTGACGGTATTCCGGGAGGGGAATATCATGTGAGACCTTAGGAGGTAGTTCCGGTCAGAGGTGCATTATAGACGTTAGGAATTGATTGCATGGCTCAGAGATAGACATCGGTCTTTCTTGGAGATTAGTCTCCGGCAGATCTTGAGAGATGCGTCTCTCCGGGGGACAGTGGGTTCCCCGCATACCGATCGTTCGTCAGGACTGCGAGGACTGAGAGCGTGAGGGTATGGGGATAGTTTGGGAGGTTGCGACCTCTGGCAGATCTTTGCATACCGAGAGCTTGATAGACTGTGTGTCTTGATGGATTGAGGTGTGGAGATGATTGAGTATCGAACACCGTCAGGACTGCGCGGACTGAGGTGGGTTGATACTAGACACCTAGAGCTGAGGGGTGACGATCCCGAAGGCTAGATGGTGGCTATGAGTTATGAGCTATGGGCAATCAATGTCTGAGACGGGTCTATGTGCATAGGACGGATGTGAACCTCGAGAGGGTCTGGGAGATGTAGTCTCCGGTGTTGCTGGCGGGTTAGGCCATGGTAGATTGTTGAGTAGTGTTAGAGGATTCGAGGACGTATCCAGTTTTAGTGGGGGAGAATTGTGACGCCCGTGAACCATTTTTGTGGAAAATGGAGGGGCTGTCGATCGACACACCTAGTGTATGTCGATCGACAGGTGCCCGAATTGGTTGGTTTTCTGGTTCGGTTTAAGTCGTTCAATTGGACCGGGCTGGTTTGGGGTAACCCTAGGGCTTCGTAATTAAGTTTATTTGGCCGCATTTGAGCGAACCAAAGTCCCAAAAACGCAGCAGACAGAGTTTGAGAGGAGTTCTCTGTTTCCTGTGAGTTTTTGAGAATTAGGGTTTCGTTTCTTGAGAGATTTGGAGTACTTTCTTGTGGAGATTGTCGTGGATTCGTTTCTAGCCTCAATATCCAACAAGTTCTATCCGAAAATCTAAGGTGAGTGCGTGACCATGGCTTCTGGGCCGGTGGATTCGTTAGGGTTGTTTGGTGGTAGGTTGAAATTGTTGATTGATCTTGTTTGTGTTGAATCTGTCTGTGAATTGCGTGTGGATTGTTTGGATAGTGTTTATTCGTGCAGGTTTTGTGTTAACGCAAAGGAGGAATCGATCTGAGAGGATAATGATCGATTTCCCATGAATCTGCGACGGCCTGTCGATCGACAGCACTTGGGTGTGTCGATCGACAGGGTCACACGAGAGCTGTCGATCGACACCTAGAGGTTGTGTCGATCGACAGGTGATCGAGGAGCTGTCGATCGACACCTAGTGGTTGTGTCGATCGACAGGGTCCTGTGGAGCTGTCGATCGACAGGCACCGTGGGTGTGTCGATCGACAGGTGTGAGCAAGGGTGTCGATCGACAGGCCGCCTGTTGGGCTGTGGTTGAGCCGTGTTGTTGTGTTTGTGTGATTGATTGATGCGTGTTTGCCTGAGCGGATCCATCGCGTCTGTGTGCGCAGTCGTAGATGGGAGGACCGTCTCACTGGGTATTTGTGGTAATACTCACGCATCTCGTTTTTCCATGTGACGCAGGTAAAGGCAAATTGTGATCGTGGAATCATGGCAACGAAGAGGGAGATGATCTAGGGTCTCGGTTTCGTGCTGTGTATTGTTGTTATTTCCTTTCTGTTTTAGAACCTGGTTAGGTTGCTGATTTAGTGAATTGGAATTTGTGTTGAACTGGTTTAGTATTTTAATGGAATGAATTGTTCGCTTTATTATTGTGTTATCCGCTGGTTGCTTGTGTTGTTGCTTGGTTGTTGAGGATAGCATTTATGGGAATGCTAGTCCGAGACCAAGGGTTTATTGTTAAAAAAAAAAAGGGGTCGGGTCGTTTCAGAGAGCATGGAGTCTGTGTTTAAAGTTTCTTAGTTACAAAAGTAAAATGAATTTTATTGACTACAAGAATTTGATTAAAATGTCTCATAATAAGCAGCGTATTGTTCATCCTTACATCGAGGCATAAGATGAAGAAATCGAGTTGCATGTGGTAAAATAGTTGGTTAAAGGAAAATGATTAATCTGATCAGAGACAAAGTAGAGAGTGTGAAGAATGAACACAATGTGGGTGTACAGAGAATATATAACTTCAACTATTGATTTATGGTTAGTGTATTGCTTTTCAATAGAAGTTATTTTTTTATAAAGAAAATGACACCAAATATTCATTTGACAACTGTTTTTTTTGCTTCAGCTTCTTCGCTACAAAAATATTACTTCAAGTGAAGATGAGTAAGAAAATCTGATGGGCTTATAATGGACATCCACATAATATTCATACCACTCCTTTTGGATGTTCATTATAGCAAAAATATTCCATCGGATTTTGCCTCATGAACAACCTTACTAGAAAAAACTCAATTGGGACAAAACCATGGTTTAGGGAAAAAGAATGCAACACTCTTCGACTCCTCCTTCATTGTCTATCGTTTACGTATTCTTTGATGTCTTGTTAAAAACTTTTTTCACAGAAAATCTCAATGGGATAAAAATTATGATAAGAGAAAAAGAGTACATCCACGCACATCAATGCGGGTATTCTTTTGAACATTGTTGTAGGTCATCAAATCGTTGGGTGACTGTTCAACTTCTTACGTTGTTATGGCCTAAGATTTACAAATTTGGAGATCATGGTGAATCTATATATTTGAATATTGATTTGGTCATGTTTATGATGGATTGGATGAGTTTTCACTTCTTCGTCGTCTACGGTATTAGATTTGGATATATATTGGTTTCTACGCTTGAAACCTTATCGCAAATTTTGTTTTTTTGATGTTTTGAAGCACGACTTGGAACTTGAAAGCCATGCGTACACAACTACTTTCTTCCTTCAGATAATTGGGAATGATATGATATATAATAAACATGACTATTATGAGGAATTTGATTATATTTGTAGTGCATGACAGTGTAGAGATTTTTTGATTTTGGTTCCAAAAGCTCTCTTGACTTAACTGCTATTTTTGGATGTGTAGATGGTTTATGGATGATCAAAGGAACTTCGCTTCACTGTCACACAGGTCATTGTGCTTTATGTTTGATATCTCTTTTTTTTTAAGTCGTATCTATTTGTTTTGTATTGTTATGATATTGATATGGTTTTTGTTAGTGTGTTTGCTATGACTTGTTTTCCATATATATATATATGTATAAGCTGAAAACATATTAGATTCTACCTCAAAGTAATTTTAAATGTTTTCGTTATATATTTGAGTTTCACTAATTTCGTGTCTTTAGTTACCACTTTTATCTTTTATCTATTATCAATGATCATCAATTTTGGATACTTATAAGATGCAATTCATATCAAGATCGAGCCCACTATTTATTATTGCAACTAAGTTTTTATTTGTTATTATGTTTTCGTTTTGGTTTACTTATCTACTCCTTTTTATTTGATTTGATTTAAATCATTTGGTTTTAAGTTTTGCGTATAATGATATTTATTGTTCTTATTACTCTCAAATATTGATTTTGTATACATGAAGCTATAGTATGTTATCAGTAGAATAGTGTTTTATTCAAATTATATGTTCCATGTCATCTTTGATTTTTGTTTTTTAATCGTCTATTACATCATCATTAGATATATTTATTAATCCTATTATGATGATATCCAACTACATTTATTCCATGCGATTAGGTTGAACAGCTTTCACATACGCCTCCATGATGCAGCTTTCCATGTACGGAATCTTCCAAGATAGACAAGCTCACCACGATGAACTGCTATGCATGTACGACATCTCCTATGATGGACTCTCGCCGATGACCAGTTCTACATGTACGACATCTTCAACGATGGACATGGTCTCCCTAACCTCCGAAAAATGTTTCTCCATTAATCTGCAAGAAATTGTGTTGTCTAGGATTTGAACCCTATACCTTGTGTAGAAGCCTTTAATGACAGCTTCATAAATACATTTTTGTTATAAAAGCAAATAAGGGTAAAAAAAATACGAAACTATGTTGAATAATTTTGCAAAAATTAGTATCACTTTGGTCCAAAAACAACTTTCCAAGGTAATTTGAGTAAACTTCTCGTAAAAATAAAAGTTTACTATTTTTTATGAGAACTTCTAATTTGTGAAACCGCATCTTATGTAATTATGAGAACTCAAACATGGCACTAAAGTTGTGGTCAACCACTATACAATTTTAGATTTATTATATAATTTTGACCCAAGTGAAAAGATAAAATGTATTCCATTTTTATTCAATAATTAAAACAAAGATAAAATAGAAAATGATTTTATGATTTTTTGGTAAACACTAGTATTATTTGTTTTGTGTATTGATTGACTAATTAACGAACTTAGAATAAACTAGTTAGGTAGTTTTTTCCCGTTCTTTTCACCTAGACAAAAATGGAAGAAAAAAATATTTTTTTCTATATTTATGTAAACATAAATTAAAAAAAACAGAAACAAATTTCGACCAAAAAAGAATTAGAAAAAAATCTCTCAATAGTATTGGGTTGTTGACAAATATTTTCCAACCATCACTTTCTATTTTGGCTTTAAATTCATGCATTGGAGTTTTGTGTTTTTTCTTCTTCTATATTAAGGAATGTGAAAATGTTAGGTGAACATATACATTTTTCTTATCTCTCACCAACTAAGAACAAAATAATTTCTCTTTTATTTATATGAAAGGTAAACAACCAAAAAATTTGGAATGTTGGAATAATATTTTATCTTTGTAAACTCTAGCCGCCGGCTCATCTTTTTTTTCTTTTTCGCCTTTGATCGAGCTAAGTCAACCTCTCGTTTCTTTAGCAAATATTTGTAAAACAAATCGATTCAATTGGTTTTAGGGCTTTGTCTTATGCTTCTTGAGTTGTTTGGTAATTAAAACTTTGATTGTTGCAATGGTCATCTCTGTTTCCAATCTTCGACCTCACCGACTGTTGTTTTTGAACGAGTGAAACCCGTTTTCAACCGGAGCTCCCAACGTCTCCATCTATGGAATCGATACCGTCTTGTTTATCCTACGCCGTGTCTGCAGTCATCGTTATCGAGATAAGTAACATCATGTTCTATAATTACCAACACCTGCATGACTTATTATTGTGTTGTCGTAATTGCACTTGACCGTTATATTATTCAGTAATCTTATTTCTTATTGACTGCGATCATAATTGTGTTATTACCTTGATATTACTTGTTCTTGATTATTTAGTTTGAATTAGGTTGGAAAACTATAGGTTTGTTGACATCAGTTTTGTTCGGTTCTTTCTTCAATATTTTTCATTCTTTATTGCTTTGATAAAATAATAAGTACAGAGGAGCTAAGTCCACGGAACATGCTTTATTGGTCATTGTCAGATTTCAATGTTGCTATTGTTTGGCTTGGTAAATCGTTTTACCAAGTCGATTTGAGTTGTTTAATTTGTTAAATCATTGGCTCACATGAACTTTGAATTATTGGATAAACTTTCTCGGCAAATTTTATTTGTCTTAGGTTGAGATAAAAATATATTATTTCTCAGATATGAAACCATCATTATGAGCTATGTTTTTATTTGGCTAAATGATATATCTGGATTTTTACAATAAAAATTATGAATCACATCCATATATGGTCTATTCCCATAAGTGAATGTAACATCTTATATAACAAAATAAAAGATCACACTAATAATACTAAAACCAAAGGAGTGGTCTTTTGAATTGTCAAGTTCGAGGTCAAATTGTTTTGTTCGATAACTAATATCCTCACGAGAAGTGAGAAAAGAAAGATGATAAGATATAAAATAATTTTTTTCCTCATTCGACGATAAACAAAAAAGAAGTTAGTGTGAGTATGTACAAGTAGTAGAAAGCTTATGAAAGGCTCCAGAAGAGCATATACATTATTATCTATCTCAACGCAATCATTGATTGCTTATATTATCCAAAGTCTTAAAGTTTATATGATGATAAAATGCATGGCCCTAGTTGGGTTTGTTGTTGATTCTTTAGTGGAATTCAATTCGAGATAGATGAACGTGACGTTTTATTATCTCGAGCATGGAACATTAAATAATCTTACATAGATAATATGTGACATATCTAGAAGATTTTGTTCATTGTTTGATTATTAAGTTCAGTACAAGACATATCTTGAAGATTATGTTTATTGCGATCATTAAAGATCCACATATTCATTGGAACAATCTTAAAGAAAATGTATAATCACCTGAGTTAATATGATATTACCTAAAACTAGTAATGATTGATTAAATCTAGGATTACAAGACTTGAAGTCTATAAGTGACCATAACTCAACTATATTTAGAATTAGTAGCAAAATTATATTATGTGGAAAGATATCACTAATGCTAAGATGGTGAAAAGAATAAGTCCAATAGACACAATATAGTGAAAAGAATTTAACTAAAAAGTGTTGTGGACTTATATATTCTGTCTTTTTAAGGCTGAAAAAATATATGAGCTACTAATAAGAAATCACTCATATTTTGCTAGGTTCGATCTATACTCTGAAGTGAATATAATATCTTACATAAAAACGAAAAGATAAACAAATGAAATTCGTCAAGGAAGTGGCTACTAAAGTGATTGTCTCGGTATTCGTTCTCCAACCACTCCCATCGCTAGCTTTGGATTTTCGAGGTACTCGATTTCTATGATCTTGATCTCGTACCATGTCAATGTATTTTAGTAAATTTAATCTTTAAGATTTTCTATAGTAAATTAAAGAATTATATCATTATCATGTTTATTGCTTTATCGACACATACTTCATTGTCAAATCCAAATGATTATCATGGTTAAAGAAAGCAATTTTAATTAAGATATCCCCCGAACGGAATAAGTGATTAGCGAGGAAAAAGTAAACCAAAATTTTACTAAGAATGAAAAGCAAACCATAAGGTTTACTAAAAATTTAAATGTTTGGTTTAACCGGATTAGTCATCCTGGTTTAATGATGTGAGAAATTATGTGAGCATTAGTGAAGAACTAGCTGATTCTTCCTAATTATGGCTTTCACGAGCAAAATAATTTTGGGAATTTTCTATTCAATAGTATATAAAAGGAGATAATTAGTATTATAAGACCGATTTCAAGATTTTATCAACAAAGAACAGAGAAATACCTTTCTTGTTCTACCCACAGGCTTCTTAACAACAATTCCAGTGTTAGATCTCCGTCCACGCTTAGCAGCTGGAACCATAGTCTCAGCAACAGTAGCCGAATAATCTTTCTTTGGCCTTCCTCTCTTCCTAGAACCATCCACAGTAGTAGCAGTAACCTGAGACACAGTTGTTGACCTCTTAGGCCTATCATGGTTCTTCTTTACAGCAGCCGGTTCAGCATCTCCGGTTTTCTTAGTACGAACACTTTTCCTACTCGGTTGAGCATAAACGACACTGTTTCCTTGAGAATCGTCAGATTTACCCTTTGGTGGTCGTCCACGGCCACATTTCTGAGAAGCAGTAATAGTTGCGTCACCGGAACCACCAGCAACATCGCCATAAGGGTTCCGGTGTTGCTGGTGGTTCCGGTGATGCAACTGTTACTGCTTCTCAGAAACCTGGCCGTGGACGACCACCAAAGGGTAAATCTGACGATTCTCAAGGAAACGGTGTCGTTTCTGCTCAACCGAGTAGGAAAAGTGTTCGTACTAAGAAAACCGGAGATGCTGAACCGGCTACTATGAAGAAGAACCATACCCTGGTAGGCCTAAGAGGTCAACAACTGTGTCTCAGGTTACTGCTACTACTGTGGATGGTTCTAGGAAGAGAGGAAGGCCAAAGAAAGATGATTCGGCTACTGTTGCTGAGACTGTGGCTCCAGCTGCTAAGCGTGGACGGAGATCTAACACTGGAGTTGTTGTTAAGAAGCATGTGGGTAGAACAAGAAAGGTATTTCTCTGTTCTTTGTTGATAAAATGTTGAAATTGGTCTTATAATACTAAGTATATGGGTGAGATGAACCAATGTCGATGACTTCTATAGGATGGTGAGGAGAAGCATATTTGTATTCAACAACACTTGATCTAAAACACACACACAAATATTATTGCTAATCATTTAGTGTGATCTTTTGTTGTGTGTTTTATATCAAGTATTGTTGAACACAAAGATGCTTCTCCTAAGCATCCTAAAAAAGTCACAAACATTGGTTCATCTCAACCATCTTCTAAAACTCATATAGTTAGTGAACCAAATGTTTATAATGATCATAGTGCATAAGTCATTCCTAAAAGAAGACGTGGGAGACCTCCAAATTCTACTTTTCCTTAACCCTATGACACTCTGAATCAAAGAGATGACTTCTATAACAAGGAAGTAGACCATGATTCGTCGTCTGATGATAATTACCAAACCCGTAAAAGTGGTAAGAGAAGAGTTCAACAACCATTTGGAACACAAATTGTTATTAAAGCAAATGTATCTGATGATCGTGGTGGGGTAGTCATTCCCACCAAAAGACGTGGATGAGGTAGACCTATAAACAAGAGAAGAAACAAGAGAGCAAGAAGAGGAGTTAGGTCATCTCAACAATTGACAAACATTCATCAAACATCTGCTTTATCAGGCAATGATAAAGAAAAAGCTCATAATTTTGCTTCTCATGACACTAACAATGATGAAAATGGTTTTGATGAAACCAATGAGGAAATAAAAGGGAATAAGCCTTTGGTAGTCAAACGGGGAAGAAGCGACATGCGCCAAAAAAAAATTGAGAATCGCATTGATTGGTTGGGGGGTTATTTTCAGGATCTAAAAAATATCGAAGAGGAGGTATACAAATTTCTTCTATGTATTGTGTCTCATTTAAACACTAGTTGATATTTTTCTAGTTTGGTCACTGTTGTTTCCATATTCAGATGGATATTAAAGTGTTGCTCATCTCAATGGACGAACAAAAGATACCAAATTTGGAAGATCCTCAATTAAATTGCAGTCATGACTTAACTGTGACGCCCGTGAACCATTTTTGAGAAAAATAGAGGGGTTGTCGATCGACACACGTGGTGTCTGTCGATCGACAAGGCTCTTAAGGGTTGTCGATCGACACACCTAGTGTATGTCGATCGACAGGTACTCGAATTGGTCGGTATTCTGGTTCGATTTAAGTTGTTCAGTTGGACCGGGCCGGTTTGGGAAAATCCTAGGGCTTCGTATATAAGCCTTTTGGCCGCATTCTGAGCGAAACCAAGTCTCAAATCTGCAGAAAAAAGAGTTGAGAGGATTTCTCTTGTTTTGGTTAGGGTTTTTGAATTAGGGTTTTCGTTCTTGATCGATTTGGAGTAGATTTTCGTGCGTATTATCCTGGATTTCGAGTCTAGTGTGAGCGCCAGTGTGAGGGCTGGTGGGGATAGTGTGGTCCCAGGTTCGCTGGCGGGGGCCGGTGTGGGTCTTCGTGAGGTTGGTAGTGCGGGTGCGCCCGCAGGTGGTGCTCAGGGTCGAGATGATCGTCTGGCGGTTTGGCTTCAACAATTATGGGAGCGGTTACTCAGGGCGGTGCCAGTTAGGCTCCGGTGATGCCACGAGTGGCAGTTGTGCAACTGAGGGTTGCGGTTGTCGGTAGGATTCCGTCTTATTTGCGGATAGGGGAACGGGTGTAGAGGATTGGTGTTGGATTCTTTGCGAATGGTGTGTTGCAGCTAGGAGGGTTCAGGCAGAGTTGGCCTGGGCGGACTTTTTGGAAGAGTGTGATGCCAAGTTCTTTCCTCGAGAGGCTGCGGATCATTTATAGACGATGTGTTTGGAACTAGATCTATGAGAGAGATCAGATCGTGGGTATGTTTTGGAGTTTAACCGACTCCTGGTTTATGTTGGTTCATGCCGGTAGGAGCATGGAGGGCGAGGAGGCCCAGGATGGAAGGTCATGAGAGGACTTCGATCAGATTGGGGACACGGTGCGGAGTGTCCATGTATGTTGCGAGAGCATAGTTGGTTGAGGCTGTTGGAGGCGTTGTCAAGGACTCGAGGGAGCAGGCTGTGGTGGTTAGCCCAGCTGTTCAGTCTATTAAGTCTCAGCAGGTGATACCTGGCATGGCGGCAAGCCTATGCAGGGACAGAAGAGGGAGTGGAGGATACTTCCGGATTGAGGTAGAGTGGCCGGGATTCTTCGGGTGTAGAAGCATGAGTTATAGTTGGCAAGTTTATTAGGTTTCTTAGCACAAGGGAGTTGTGTGGAGACCTTTGTAGTGGGCAGTGGCGAAGTCCACGTGTTGTTCAATTCTGGAGCATGATTGCTTCATCACTTCGGAAGGTGCTGGGTGGAGCGGTATTCGGAGTGATGCTAGTGAGCGGATTGGACCGGTTATGGTTGCGGGAAGGAAGTTCCTAGTTACTCATGGCCGGGCGAGAGGCGTGAAGATTCTAGTGGCTGGTGAGTTGATGTCAGCGGACTTAGTGATCAGTCCAGTGGAATTGTATGATGGAATCATGTGTATGGATTAGCTAGATCAGTACAGAGTTCCTCTGGATTGCCACCGGAGTCGTGTTGTGTCTGAGCGTGGTAGGAGAAGGTTGGTTTGTCAGGGAGTGAGACCGACTTCTGAGAGTCTCGTGATCTCTTGGGTGCAGGCTGAGGCTATGACTGGGAGGTTGCGAGGCTTACTTGGAAACTGTTTTGCTGGCGGAGTCTGTAGGTGAGGTTGCAGTGAGGGATATTCGGGTTGTCCAGGACCATGAGGATGTCTTTCGATCGTTGCAGGGATTGTCGTCATCGTGGTCGGATCCTTTCACGATTGAGTTAGAGCCTGGGACGACGCCATTATCTAAGGCACCTTACAGGATGGCTCCAGCAGAGTTGGATGAGCGGATGACGCGGCTAGAGGTGTTGTTGAGTAAGGATTCTCTCGGTCGAGTACTTCACCGTGGGGAGAACCGGTGTTGTTGGTGAGTAGGAATTGTGGTAGTTTCTGGTTGTGCTTCGATTATCGAGGGCTTAACCGAGTCACTACGGAGAACAAGTTTCCTCTTCCGAGAATTGATAAGTTGTTGGATCAGTTGAGAGGGGCTACTTGGTTCTTCAAGGTTGACTTGGCATCCGGTTACCACGAGATTCCTATCGATGAGGCAGATGTCACGAAGACGGCTTCCAGGACTCGGTATAGGCATTATGAGTTTGTGGTGATGCCTTTCGGATAGACGAATGCACTAGCTGCGTTAATGAGGTTGATGAGCGAAGCCTTTCAGGAGTATCTGGATGAGTTCGTGATTAACTTCATTGATGGCATATTGGTGTATTCAAAGAGTCTTGGGGAGCATGAGCAAGGAGAGGGCAGTTTTGGGGAAGTTGCAAGAGCATAAGCTGTTTGCTAGGTTGAGCAAGTGCAGTTTCTGGCAAGGGAAATGGGATTTTCAGGGTCTTACTGTTTCTGCAGGTGGAGTTTCTGTGGATCCAGTTAAGATGCAATCGAGCTGAGATTTGGCCTAGACTGAGGAATGCAACTAAGATTTGTAGTTTCCTCAGGTTGGCAGGTTATTTCAGGAGTTGCATCAAAAGGCTTTTGCGAGTGTTGCTCAATCTATGGCCAAGCGGTTAGAGGAGTAGGTTCCTTTGTGTGTTCTTGGGATTTGAGGCGGAAGTGATGGGTGGAGTTGTAGCAGATTGAGGTCACACAAAGGAACCCATGAAACTCAAGACATAAAAAACAAGTCACACATAAATAAAATCACTCAGACCCTAAACACCCATGAAATTCTGTTGCCATCCACAACTTCGTCCTCCGTCACTGGCTACATTTTCCATCTCAGTCGGCATTGAGCTGAAATCAAAGGTATTTGTTTCTTACTCTGACTCTCAAATCACACGATTATCACCTGGGTTCCTTGTTACAACTTGTTCGTTTAATCGGCTACAAGCCTTGTGCCATCTCTCTCCTCTTCAAATCATCAAAGGGATGCTTTGTATCATGGAAAATTCTCAATATTACATCCATAAATATGACTGAGTATGATTTTCCCCATCTTTTCTTTCATTGCCTCTCTCTCTCCTATGGTTTACACGATTTGATTTGTTTAGATCTCCAATTATACAAATTGGGTGATTCAGTTCAGGGCTTGGTTTTGATGAACTTGAATTTGGGATTCAATTCAACCTTAGGTCTCAATTTGCTGTCTTCTCTTTGCTCTTTCTTAGTTTATTCCTCTTGTATAGCGATGATGTTTTGCTTGTTGCTTCCATGAGAGTTTTGTGTTGTGGCAGCTGCTCAGTAGTTCAAGCGACATGAAGAAGCAGAGGTTTCAGATTCGTGATAATGGCCCCATTCGTTTTTATTGTTGGCATCTGCATCAAGATGTTGCATCTGGAAGTTCTATCTAGATGTTCTTCTTTCTTTCTTTTTTTTGATATTTATATCTAGATGTAACATCTGAATACAAGTTTGTTTGTTTTTGCATTTGTAATTGACATCTAAATGTTATTCATAAAAAAGACTAAAAATGACATCTTTTACATTAATGAATTTTCAGATTTAAATTACATTTACACTCAAATAATTAATAAATAATAATTATTTAAAATAATTTAAATTTTATAAGCAAAGTTTAATATTCTTAAAAAATAATTTCAGCGGGAATATTCAATACTACGGTTTTGGCGGAAAACGCAATTTTGCGTTTTCGATAGGAAAATGCATTTTTAAAACTTTAGCGGAAAAATGTTGTATTACTGTTTTGGCGGGAAACACAATTTCATGGGTTTGACGGGAAAAAACAATTTTACGATTTTGGCGGAATAATACTCATTTGCGGGTTTGGCGGGAAAGCATTTTCGCGGTTTGGTCGGAAAAACATGATTTTATGATTTTGACGGGAAAATGTGTTTTACTTTTTTGGCGGGAAAATGGGTTTTGCGGTTTTTGCCGGAAAATAGATTTTAACGGTTTTGGCGGGAAAACGTGATTTTACTATCTTGGCGGAAAAACGTGATTTTATGGTTTTGGCGGGAAAACGGGTTTTTAGGGTTTTAGTGGAAAACGTAATTTTACCGTTTTGGTGAAAAACGTTATTTTACTGTTTTGGCGGAAAACGTGATTTTCCGATTTTTGGCGGAAAAACATGATTTTACGGTTTTGGTGAGAAAACGTGATTTTACGGTTTTGGTGGGAAAACATGATTTTACGGTTTTGGTTGGAAAATGCAATTTTATGGCATTGGCGAGAAAACGGGTTTTTATGGTTTTGGCATGAAAACAGCATTTTACGGTTTTGGCGGAAAAACGTAATTTTACGATTTTGGTGAAAACACAATCTTTCAGGAAAAAATCAATTAAATCTTAAAATTATTTTTTAGTTATAGTGAGTGTTAAATTAGTCTTTTGAAATTTGAGATGCAGATGTTAGCATCCAAACTCAATTTTTTAGCATTTCAAATTTGTAGATATTTGAGATATTTTGGATTTTGCATTTAAACGCTGCATCGAGCTACAAATCTTAAAGTGACCAAACGAACAACATCTAAATGCAGACATCTAGATGTTGCATCCAACAACAAAAACGAACAGGGCCATTGAACTGATGCCATCAGTTTCTAAAGTTGAGGCAACTAGTCAGTTGTACCCTAACATCATGAAATATTAGAACGACTTTTTTTTATGTAATTTTGAAATGATGATAATGAAATTGAGAATGGTTTAGATAGACTATTTATAGAGAGCATATGTGTAAGCTCCAATCTAGGTCTTAATGGTGTGCAAATCTTTTTAGGTATAAGGTAAGTATAATTCTTACGTGATTTTATCAGGATTAATGGTAAATCGAAATGCGTTTAGTGAATAATAATTACGTGATATTAGGAGGATTAATGCCAAATCGAAATGCATTTAGTGAATAATAATTAATATATTTCCTAGGATAATCTTGTACATGGAAAATGCATCTAGTGAATAATAATAAATATATTTCTTTGTTTGTTTGTTCACGAATCAATTGATTTATTTCATCTTTTTGTTTTTGAAAGTGTTTACTTTTTGTTTACAATCTTCACCGGACCGAATGTGTTATGGAAAAAACGTAAAACAATTTGAATCACGCACAACACAGTGTTATGGAACAAACATAAAACAATCTGAATCACGCACCACACATCAATGTCCTTTTCTTGACTATGTTTTTTCATCTAATGAGAAATGATATAACTGATATAACTAATATAACTAATATAACTTATGAGAACTAGTACTGCTGATTAGAAGTGGTATTACTGAAGAATACTGATATTACTGAACTGTTATAATCACTTAATATTCTTTTTGAATTGCAAGATAAAGAGATATCATAATTCCTACTGATGTGGCTTTTGAAGATGTAATTGGAACCGACCATAATCAGAAGAAACAAATGAAGAAAAATAGAAGAGTGTTAAGAAGCATAAGACCAATACTAAAG
This sequence comes from Arabis alpina, assembly GCA_900128785.1. Taxonomy (NCBI): domain Eukaryota; kingdom Viridiplantae; phylum Streptophyta; class Magnoliopsida; order Brassicales; family Brassicaceae; genus Arabis; species Arabis alpina. Next base: position 40,483,587 of record LT669794.1, on the reverse strand, counting down.
AGAAGCAATTAAAGGAACGTGAAGCCATCTGCCTTTAAGAAATATCCATTTATACCAGAGGAACCAGTGAAAAAGCCAACAAGAGGAACAACACAGGAGGAACTAAGAAGACTAACAAGAAAGCAAGGAATTGAGATATTTAAAACTACATATGTTGTAGAAGTCTAAGAATGGATGATGTTTTTTTTAGTTGAACTATTTTTGTGTGTTTTAAGTACTTATGTGTTTTTAGGTACTTGTGTGTACTTGGAACAAATCTGGATATGTTGAACTCATTTTCTATTTGAATATGATTTTCGTACTACTAATATTAATGAATACTACTGATTTTAATAGGTACTACTAATTTTAATAGATACTACTGTGTATTAACCATAGACACGTGTCTAAAAAAAACATATTCAATACATGTGCCGTCAAATGATAAATATATTAAAATTTTACTAATAGTCATATATAGTTTTCTAGTAGTATGGTTTTACACTTAGTTATATTTTGGTACAAAATTATATATTATTAGTCATACCTATGTTAAATCAAACTTTTCCTAGAAGTATTGATCTAATTGATCTATTTAAATATATTTACTATAGTTTCGTATATTAAAATGTTTGAAAACACAATGTTTGTGTGTTTGACATAACAATGAGAGCTTCTACTCATACATTAACATATGTATAAGTATAGTTGTAGTAAAAAATAAGTTTTACAAAAAAATTGAATTTTTAATCATATGTATCTAGTGGTTCCTAAGTATCTAGTGGTACCTAAGTATCAAGTAGACACATGTGTACCAATTAACTAGCAAGTAAAGAAAACGTATAACATAAAGAACATACAAAACAATCAGCTCACTCATACATAGTAATAAGTAGTAGTATCTAGTAATACGCGATAGAGAGAATTACCAAAATAAGAAACACACAGTCATAGGTACTTCCCAATAATATGCGACAGAGAGACACACCAATTCCTTTGACCAACTTAGACTAAGTCACATCCTCCGCCACAGTTCGTATCGCTAAAGTGTGAGCTCAATCTCCTGAGCTCCATCTTGTGTAATCACCTTCTCTTAAATAACATCCTCCATAATCGAAACATATGTTTGTGCAATTCTTTGTCCCCGACAAAAGAAAATAACAAATATAGTTAATACCGATTACTGATCTCATTAGTAGTAGTACTACTACTAATACCATTTACTCTCACTAGTATCAGTTCTCACAGTAGTACAAGTTACTCTCATTAGTACCAGTTTTGTCAGTTATACAGTATAAGTGGGCATCCGGTATCCAATCGGGTTTCGGGTTGGGTACTTTGGGTATCGGGTTTTCGGATTTTTGAATATAAAACCCATACAGGTTATATAGAAATACGGGTTGGGTACAGGTTGGGTATTTTTAGGTTCGGGCGGGTTTCGGATTTCTCATAAAAATTTGAAATTAACCCAATCAAAACATGTATATTCAAAAGCAATCTGGCAGTTTACTCCTAGTTACAAATTGACAAACAAGATAATATCTAAAACAATGTCTAAATCAAATTAAGACTTCAAATCCATACATAATGTCTAACAACCTCGGAAACAAAAGCAATGTAATTTCTAAAAGACTAAAACCAATTTAAGACTTCAAATACATAATGAAACTAAAATGCAAACTGAAAATTTAAAAGATACCTTCCTCTTGTGATTCTCCATCCTCCTTTGTCCATTATTGATTCCTCCTAGGATAAGTATAAATCAAATAACAAATAGAGATTAGAGAACGAGTATAAAAGTTCATGCGATAAACAACTTATAAATCCAAAAGCATATTAAACAATTATTGTATTAGCAAGTGATAATAATCAACCCATTTAGATAGCACGCCTTTTTCTTTCTTTAAAGTATTGATATTTTTGCTAAAATTACTAAATTAATATTTTGTCAGAAGTTTACGGTTTATCACCATCACTATCCTATAGAGGATAAAACAAATGATTATCTAAGTAAAAAAATTGTTGTTCCAAACATCAAATTAGGACCTCTATAATGTTATCCTCTTGTTGTAAAACAATTCACGAGAACTAGAAAATTTGACCAAATCGATTTATATACAATGTAGGATTTATATATAACTGAATCAAATAATCACCAAAGACAAATCGATCCTCTATAAATCGAATTCAGAAACTACATTGAATCAAAAACAATAATGTATCAGTCACATACCTTCAAATGGTTTATAGAATCGTCTATTGCAGGAGACGAATTCCTTATAAGATTTAAATTTTCCAGCTTGAAAATCGAAAAATGGGGATTTAGGTTTTTGAAACTAAAAATTGAACATGCTAATACCAGTTGTGACGCCCGTAAACCATTTTTTTGAGGAAATGGAGGGGCTGTCGATCGACACACTTGGTGTCTGTCGATCGACAGGGCTCTTAAGGGCTGTCGATCGACATACCTAGTGGTTGTCGATCGACAGGTGCTCGAATTGGTTGGTTTTCTGGTTCGATTTAAGTCGTTCAATTGGACCGGGCCGGTTTGGGTAAACCCTAGGGCTTCGTATTTAAGAGTTTTTGGCCGCATTTGAGCGAACCAAAGTCCCAAAAATCAGAAACAGAGTTTGAGAGGAGTTTCTCTTGTTCCTGATAGTTTGTGATTAGGGTTTCGTTCTTGATCGATTTGAGGTGGAATTTCGTGGTGGTTGTTGCTGAATTCGTGTCTAGCCTCAATTCTACCTGAATCTAACCGAAAATCTAAGGTGAGTGCGTGACCATGGCTTCTGGGCCGGTGGATTCGTTAGGGTTGTATGGTGGTAGGTTAAAACTGATTGATTGTGATGATTGATGTTGTTTCTGTGTGTTTTGTGGTGTATGGATTGTTGGATTGTGTTTGTTGTGCAGGTTTCGTGTTATCGCAGAGGAGGAATCGATCCGAGAGGATAATTGATCGATCTCCTATGAATCTGCGACGACCTGTCGATCGACAGCCCTAGGGTGTGTCGATCGACAGGGTCACACGAGGCTGTCGATCGACACCTAGAGGTTGTGTCGATCGACAGGTGATCGAGGAGCTGTCGATCGACACCTAGAGGTTGTGTCGATCGACAGGGTCCAGTTGAGCTGTCGATCGACAGGCACCGTGGGTGTGTCGATCGACAGGTGTGAACAGGGCTGTCGATCGACACCTAGTGGTAGTGTCGATCGACAGGCTGCCTGTTGGGCTGTGGTTGAGCCGTGTTGTTGTGATTGTTTTGTGTATTGTTTGATGCGTGTTTGCCTGAGCGGATCCATCGCGTCTGTGTGCGCAGTCGTAGATGGGAGGACCGTCTCACTGGGTATTTGTGATAATACTCACGCATCTCTTTTAACCATGTGGTGCAGGTAAAGGCAAATTGTGATCGTGGAATCATGGCAACGAAGAGGGAGATGATCTAGGGTCTCGGTTTGGTGTTGCTGTGTGATTTGTTATTGTTTCCTTTCTGTTTTAGAACTCCGCTAGGTTGTTGGTTTTAGTGATTTGGTAATGTGTGGAACTGGTTAGTAATTTAATGGAATTTGCATGTTTGGTTTTAGTGTGTTATCCGCTGGTTGCTTGTTTGTGTGGCTTGGTTGTGGAGGACAAGCATTTATGGGAATGCTAGTCTGAGACTAAGAGCTTATTGTTTTAAAAAAAAAAAAAACGGGTCGGGTCGTTTCAGTTTGGTATCAGAGCGATACGGTTTTAGGACGGGCTAGAACTGCTAGGATTGTAATTTGGTTAAATTGACAATTCTGTGAGTTTGGGGGTTCTAGATCATCTTCCTTCGAGCCTTCAAAGAGATTCCACGGTAAGTGTTGATTGTTGTGTTTTGAGTCTTTCTAGTGCTTAGTTAGGCTGCTTGTGAATGCAGTGAGATGGCTAGAGCTACTAGAGGACGTGGTCGTGGGGGCCGAGGCCGAGGGCGTGGACTCGTTGAGGAGCCAGTCGTGAGCGAGGTTCAGAGTTCCGCGCATGGGCCTGCGGCAGGTCAACAGTCGGTGCATGATGGACAGACTGCCAGTGTGACTGCCAGTGTGGGGGCCAGTGTGGGTCCTGTAGGGGCTGGTTTGGGTCCTGTTGAGGCTGGTGGTGCTGGTGGTGCTGGTCCAGCTGTGGGTGCGGTTGCGGCCGCGGGTGTAGCCCAAGCTAGAGATGATCGTCTGGCTGACCTGCTGACACAGTTGTTGGAGCGGTTACCGGGTGCGGTGCCAGTGCAGGCTCCAGTGGTGCCACGTGTGGCAGAGGTGCAGCCGAGGGCTGCGGTTGCTGAGGAGGTTCCGTCATATATCCGTATGATGGAGCAGATGCAGAGGATCGGTACGGGTTCTTTTGCGGGTAGTGTGAAGCCTGAGGAGGCTGACGAGTGGCGGATGAGAGTGGAGCGGAACTTTCGTTCGATTAGGTGTCCCGAGGGATACAAGGTTGATTTGGCGGTCCATTATTTGGACGGTGATGCACATCTCTGGTGGAGGAGTGTAGCGGCTAGGTGGGCCGGGACTGCGATGGCGTGGTCGGATTTTGTGACGGAGTTCAACTCCAAGTTCTTTCCTCAGGAGGCGTTGGATCGTTTAGAGGCGAGGTTCTTGGACTTGACTCAGGGCACGAGATCGGTGCGGGAGTATGACGTGGAGTTTAACAGACTCCTGGGTTATGCTGGTAGGAGCTTCGAGGATGAGCAGGCTCAGGTTCGGAGGTTCTTGCGAGGACTTCGACCGGATTTGCGGACTCGGTGCAGAGGCATCAGGTTCGCGAGTAGAGTGGAGCTGGTAGAGGTGGCTGCGCAGATCGAGGAGGATCTGAGGGAGCAGGCTGCGATTGTAGTTCCAGCTGTTCAGCCTCGGAGGCCTCAGCAGCAGCAGGTGCAGCAGGCAGGTCCTGGCAAAGGCGGCAAGCCTGCGCAAGGGCAGAAGAGGAAGTGGGAAGGCGCTTCGGGATCGGGCCAGAGTGGCCGAGGCTGCTACAGTTGTGGGAGTCTAGACCACCAGAGGGCGAGTTGCCCGAAGCGGAGTGAGGTTCGAGGAGTTCGGACGTGCTATCAGTGTGGGGAGTCGGGGCACATCAGACCGAACTGTCCGAAGTTGCAGCCGTTGGCAGTGGCAGTGGTCCAGCCAGTAGCTCAGTATGGGCCGGTGCAGCCTTTGGATCAGATCGCGGCGATGGAGCGTCCGCCGGCTATAGCAGCGCCGGGAGAACCGAGCTCTAGACCGATCACAGGTAACTTTCTAATTTAGACTTTGTGAATTCAGTAGTGTAGAATTGCTTAGTGCTTGTGTTAGATTGTTTGCCTGTGATAGAAAGTTAGGTTGCTTAGCACTTGGGAATTGTGTAGGGACCTTGTTTGTAGGTGGGTGTGAATCCCACGTGTTGTTTGATTCGGGAGCATCGAATTGCTTCATTACTCCGGACCATGCCGAGAGAAGTGGTATCCGGAGTGACGCTGGTGAGCGGACTGGACCGGTTATGGTTGCTGGAGGTGAATTTCTAGCTACGCATGGCCGGGCGAAGGAGGTGGATATTCTGGTAGCGGGAGAATTGATGCCAGCTGACTTAGTGATTAGTCCGGTGGAACTGTACGATGTTATCCTTGGTATGGATTGGTTGAATCGGTACAGAGTCCATCTGGATTGTCATCGGGGTCGAGTGGTATTTGAACGTGAAGGTGGTAGGTTGGTTTATCAAGGAGTGAGACCGACTTCAGGTAGTCTTGTGATCTCCCTTGTTCAAGCTGAGGCGATGATTGAGAGGGGTTGCGAGGCTTACTTGGCCACGATTGTAATGCCGGAGGCTGTTGGTGGGGTGGCTGTGAGAGATATTCGGGTCGCTCGGGATTTCGAAGATGTCTTTCAGTCGTTGCAAGGATTACCGCCATCTCGGTCGGATCCTTTCACGATTGAGTTAGAACCCGGAACGACGCCATTGTCTAAGGCGCCTTACCGAATGGCTCCAGCAGAGTTAGCGGAATTGAAGAAGCAGTTGGAGGACTTATTGGAGAAGGGGTTTATTCGACCAAGTACTTCACCGTGGGGAGCGCCGGTGTTGTTTGTGAAGAAGAAAGATGGTAGTTTCCGGTTGTGCATCGATTATCGAGGTCTTAACCGAGTCACTGTGAAAAACAAGTATCCTCTTCCGAGAATTGATGAGTTGTTAGATCAGTTGAGAGGGGCTACTTGGTTTTCTAAGATTGACTTGGCATCCGGTTACCACCAGATTCCGATCGACGAAGCAGATGTTCGGAAGACGGCTTTCAGGACTCGGTATGGGCATTTTGAGTTTGTAGTGATGCCATTCGGGTTAACGAATGCACCTGCGGCGTTTATGAGGTTGATGAACGGGGTTTTCCAGGAGTATCTGGATGAGTTTGTAATCATTTTCATCGATGATATTCTGGTTTACTCGAAGAGTCAGGAGGATCATGAGGTTCATTTGAGGAGAGTTCTGGAGAAGTTGCGGGAACAGAAGCTGTTTGCGAAGTTGAGTAAGTGCGAAGTTGAGTAAGTGCATTTTCCGATCAATCGCATCTCACCACCGAATCAGGCGACGACACATACAAAGAAGATCGTTAGATCCATCATCGATCGCAACCCACCGCCATCTCTCCGCCTCCCACCTCCCCTAATCCTTACCGGTGAATAGTTATCACTCTAGAAACTATGTTGCTTTTGAAATTGGTACTATGAGATTTGTTTTACTTATGATGGTTTTTGCGGAGAATGCTGAAGAATATGTTGTATTGCATAGAAAGGTTCTTGTGGACATATTTTTATGGTCGATGCAATTGTTGGTGTTTCTTAGAATCTTTGTTATGTTGTAGAAAACTTAATTTTATTGTATATATTGATGATGAAGCCATTCGAAGAGGCTGAGAAAATGTTGAAGGTTTAGGCAAAAAAAGTTGTCCCACATTATAGATGATCATGTATTGAACGGTCATGTATCAATGGTCATATATGCGTTGAAACGACCCGATCCAGTTTTTTTAAAACATACAAACCTTGGCCTCGGACTAGCATTCCCATAAATACAAACCACAACACAATTACATTACAACGGATAACCAATAATAAATTCCATTAAAATATTAAACCAATCAGTTCCATAGATAACCAATTCAATGAATTCCAGCAACCTAACAGGGATTCTAAAACAGTGATGGAAACAACACGAAACACGAAACACGAGACCCTAGATCATCTTCCTCTTCGTAGACGTGATTCCACGATCACAAATTGTCTTTACCTGCATCACATGAAAAAAAAAGATGCGTGAGTATTATCATAAATACCCAGTGAGACGGTCATCCCATCTACGACTGCGCACTCAGGCACGATGGACCGCTCAGGCAAACATACAACAAAAACAACACACAAACACAAAGGCTCAACCACAGCCAAACATGCAGGCTATCGATCGACACTACCACTAGGTGTCGATCGTAACCCCCTGTACATACCTGCCGTTCGACACAACCACTAGGTGTCGATCGACTGGCATGTGATCTGGTTGTCGTTCAACACACCTTATGTGTGTCGTTCGACAGCCTTTGTGATGGTATGTCGTTCGATAGGCCCTTCGCAGGATCCTGGGAAATCGATCATAATCCTCTCGGATCGATTCCTCCTCTGCGTCAACATGAAAACCTGTACAAAACAACAATCACAACACAACAACCAATACACACAGCCACAATCAATCAACACAAGATCAATCAACATGTTCCAAACCTATCACCAAACAACCCTAACGATCTGTCAGCCCAGAAGCCATGGTCACGCACTCACCTTGGATTTTCGATAGAAATTGATGGGAACTGAGGCTAGAAACGAAATCAGCTACAACCACCACGAAATTCCACTCCAAAAGGATCAAGAACGAAACCCTAACTCACAAAACTATCAGGAACAAGAGAAACTTCTCTCTGACTCTTTTCCACTTATTTTGAGACCTGGTTTCGATCAGAATGCGGCCAAAAGCCTTAAATATGGAACCCTAGGTTTCCCCCAAACCGGCCTGGTCCAACCGAACGATTAAAAATCGAACCAGAAAACCGACCAGTTAAAGGTCTTGTCGATCGACACGCACCATGTGTGTCGAACGACAGCCCCTTAAGAGCCATGTCGATCGACATACACCACGTGTGTCGATCGACAGCCCCTCCATTTTCCTCAAAAATGGTTCACGGGCGTCACAATTCTCCCCCACTAAAACTGGATTCGTCCTCGAATCCTTCAACACAGCCCACTTGGCTAACCTCCTGCCCTCCTGCCAGTAACAATGGAGACTACATCTCCCAGACCTTCTCGAGGCTCACATCCGTCTTATGCATATAGACCTGTCTCAGACATTGATCGCTCATAGCTCATAACCACACCCTCTAACTCTCGGGATCGTCACCCCTCAAGTTCTCGGTGCCACATATCAACCCACCTCAGTCCACGCAGTCCTGACGGTGTTTGATACCAACTATCTCCATACCCCTCACTTTCGTGATGGGCTTTATAGGGTAGGATTCGTGATGGGCTTTATTTGTTAACTTCTGGAACTTTTGGGGTGAAAAGGATATCTTCATAATTGGAAATTCTTATTTCTTTGCGACTTAACATCTTCCGTCGATCGACGCTAGGATTCTTCCATCAATCGACGCGCCAATCTGACGGAAATTGAAAATCCATCCTCGCGACTTCAGCTGCTCTTTCCTTGATGCTCCAAAATGCTTCATAATCACCAATTAAGCTCCATTCATACACGAACCTGCCAAGACTCTAAAACACTAAAAAAATACTAAAAAGACTCGATAAAACCGGGTTAAATCATGGCCAAAAGATGGTAAAAACCATGATATATCAACTCCCCCAGACTTAGCTTTTGCTTGCCCTCAAGCAAACTAGAGACTAAGAATGAATTCGAGGTTTGAAAATCATGAGAACTTACTTATCCTTGAGAACATTGCTTTCGTTTCTTTGACTCTTTCGCTACATATAAACAAAGTACCTTTGGTGGTCACGAATCTCAACCATCATAGTTTGGGCCTCAAATCTTAACCTGCAAACCCATCAGTTTCACATCCTCCTAACTGTCGCACACTTGAATAAAGTGATGATGGAATTCTCTCTAATGATATCAACCAAGTAAAAGGCTAGGTACTATGTAAAAAAGGCTTTTGGTGTTTAGTGGAGTTAAAGGTGTTTAGGCTTACCAGATTTTATTTGGGGGATGCAGACATTATGCATAACCACAAGAGAGAGACCGGTCCAGTTGATGCCCACAGTTTCTCATTCACATTGCACTCTCTCCTCCAAATCGTAATCAGGAACCAAACATCAGCATAAAGTACAAGAATCATAAGTTCCACTACTCACATCCATCCACTCCATTCCTTGGGATTTTTGTAGAAGCTAGAGACTTATTGAAAATGATCATTCCCTTTCCCTTATGAAAATTTCGAAATAATTTTTTTTTTTTTTTTTTTAACTAACAAGGGGGGAATGATCTACATAAGTGTTAGTCTCGAAAATTACCATTGTTATGCAAGAAATCCCAAGGAATGCCTAGCATCATAGCTCACTGTAAAGTTTTGCAATAAAATTATCATCCTGTGCAATTTTGTGAATGAAAAACTGCGTCGAACCTTTTTTTCTCCGGTGTTTATACACATGCCTACACATAAAACAAAGGGAAAAAGATCGCATGAGGCTTGAACAAAAGGTTAAGGCTAGGGGTTGGGTACCAACTAAAAATGAGCTAGCCATTCAGGATCAACAAAGAGTGGTAAAGTGAATAAGGAGTCCTGAATGTTGGATCGATTACTGTCGTGATATCATCAAAGAGAATATAGCGAAATGGAGATCAAGTGTACTAGTCTGGAATTTTATCTACTTCGTTTTGCACGTCGCGATAAGAGGGGAACCTGTACTATCATCTGGTTTCGAATTCGCTCCATCCAAAGGCTTCGTCGCAACAGCTAAAAGTCTCAAAAACTAAGCTTTGTTCTTAGGAGAGATCGTTGTTCCCTACATTTTGACTCAATAAAAATAAATTTTTGACTCCAAAATAGAAAACAATGTTAGCAACTACCTCCCCCAGACTTAAACAACATTGTCCCAAGTGTTAATTAAGCCTGAAATTGGTGAAAGAAAAGAAAAATCAAATAGAATTTTTTTTTTTTTTTTTTTTGGGCTGAAATCCGAAAATTGAAGAAAAATCCTAAATAATTAGATTTACCAGTGGGTTGCCTCCCACCAAGCGCTTGTTTATAGTCATTAGCTTGACTAGCTCCTGATTCTTGTCGCTTCTGGTTCTGCGATTAGGCATACACCTGAAACACACAAAAACAAAAGAAAAACGCGTAAAAACGAAAAATAAAAACTTAGACTAAATGCTAGAATCAAAACTCTAATGGTGATTTTGATTCCCCGGCAACGGCGCGAAAATTTGATATTCTCAAATTTACTCTGAGCTACTCTCTCAAATTAAGAGATCAATTGTAGTACTTAGGGGTCGAATCACTGGGAATCGCAATCACACGATGGAATTTTGACTTCGAATTAAGCTAAGTAAGAATATATGAATGTAGAAAAACAATGTAAATAAACTTAAAAGTGAATTATGATTTAAACTTCAATTAGACAAAGAGCTAGGCTTTCGGGAAATTCGCAGGAATAGATAAATTGCAGAATTAAGAAACTATCAGGATTTTAATGAAGATTCATTCTCGAACTTGAAACAATAATGTAAAATTAAACGACTTCCGTTGAATTAATTATCTATGCATAAACCCTAGAAATCCAAATTCCTTTGTAAAGTCAATCAATTTATGCAAGCATTAAAGTCCAGGTTTCAATTTGTTCACAAATCCCTAAACCAAATTCCTTTCAGAATAGGTGATTTTGCTCATCTAAGACTATGGTCAAGTTATCAATTGATGCTTCCGCTTCTAATTAATTAACCTAAGATGTCTAATTAAGGGTGATCAATCCTAAATCAGGGTTATTGCAATCTAGATGAAGAACCAATAGATAATCCTAACATGAATTCAATTCTAACAATTCATCTTAATTCCTTTGAAAAACCCTAAACCTAACAAGCAAATTACTCAGACATGGAAGCAAAGCAAATCACAATAACTGAATAATACTGCATTAAAATAGGGTAAGAGAGAGATACAGAAGGGTTCGAAGAAATTTGAATGGTCTGAAAACTTGTCTCCCTAACTCTCAAAATCTCTCTGAATCTCTAGGTCTTTGAAATAAAAGAAAGCTTCCTGAAAACTAAAAGAAAACTAGGTATTTATAGGCAAGGATTCGTGATGGGTTTTATTTATTAACTTCTGGAACTTTTGGGGTGAAAAGGAAATCTTCATAATTGGAAATTCTGATTTCTTCGCGACTTAACATCTTCCGTCGATCGACGCTAGGATTCTTCCGTCGATCGACGCGCCAATCTGACGGCAATTGAAAATCCATTCTCGCGACTTCAGCTGCTCTTTCCTTGATGCTCCAAAATGCTCCATAATCACCAATTAAGCTCCATTCATACACGAACCTGTCAAGACTCTAAAACACTAAAAAAATACTAAAAAGACTCGATAAAACCGGGTTAAATCGTGGCCAAAAGATGGTAAAAACCATGATATATCAATATAGACCTGTCTCAGACATTGATCGCTCATAGCTCATAACCACACCCTCTAACTCTCGGGATCGTCACCCCTCAAGTTCTCGGGATCGTCACCCCTCAAGTTCTCGGTGCCACATATCAACCCAGCTCAGTCCACGCAGTCCTGACGGTGTTTGATACCAACTATCTCCATACCCCTCACTTTCAGAACACATAGGCCATCAAGCTATTGGTATGCAGGGAACCCACATATCCCCTAGAGAGACACAACTCTCAAAGATCTGCCACAGATCACAATCTCTAAAAACTATCTCCATACCCTCGTGTCCACAGTCCACGCAGTCCTGACGAACGATCGGTATGCAGGGAACCCACACATCCCCTGGAGAGACACAACTCTCAAGATCTGCCAGAGATCAACATCTCCAAGAAAGAACCACAGTCTCTCTCTGAGCTATGTGAGGAACACATCCCCGAACGAAACCAACTCTAGACGTCTATAATACACCTCTGACTGGAACTACCTCACAAGGTCTCACATGATACTCCGAACCCGGAATACCATCACAACATGATCCTCACAGATTACCTGAACCATCCATAACACCGGATGTCCTGCAGAGTCTCTCCGAAATTAGACAGTTCTAACCACATTAAAACTTCTATTCCGAGAATCTCTCACACATACCCACGCAAGCCCGTTAGAATTCCCAATATAACTTCCATTTCGAGGTTCTCTAACCACTAACCCATGACTAACAAGTCAAAACATAAGAATACACATCTTATTAAACTGGAAAAATGTCATAATCATTACAACCCATATGAAAATACATAATTCACAACCAAAAACCTCACCACACACGGTGACTACAACACAAAAAATCGAAACTGGGAAAAACCACAAAGAAAAACGAATTCACTCTTCGGCTTGCTTCTCGAACCACTTCTTGAACTTCATTTTCATCTTTGCCTCTGGTTCCCAAGTCTCCTCCTGAACACCGTCACAGTCCCACAAGACTCTCAACAACGGCACTCTCTTCCAGCGCAGTACCTTGATACTCCTCTCAAGAATCCTAACCGGTCTCATCCCAACAGTTAGATTAGGCTGAAGATCTGCAGGAATCGTCACTACTACCTCCTCAGATGCATGCAAACATCTCCTGAGCTTCGAAACATGAAACACATTATGGAATTTCTCCATGATCAGAGGCAGCTCCAACCGATAAGCAACTGGTACCACTCGCTCCACAACTCGGAACAGACCCATGTACCTCGTACTCAGCTTATCCTCGGATACGGACCTGTTCAGACCCCGTATCATAGCCATCTTGAGATACACTTGACTCCGACTGCAAACTCCAACTCCTTCCTTCTCTTATCGGCATAACTCTTCTGCCGATCCTGAGCCTCTTTCATGTTCAACTTTACAACACGGATCTTCTCTGTCGTCTCCTGAACAAAATCAGCACCATAGATACTCTGCTCCCCCATTTGGGTAAAACATAGCGGTGTACGACATGGCCTCCCATACAACGCCTGAAAAGGAGTCATACCAATACTCGCCTGAAAACTGTTGTTATATGCGAACTCCACCAAACTCAAGTGATCCGCCCAATGACCACCCCAATCTAGCACACACATCCTCAACAGATCCTCCAGCGTCTGAATCGTCCTTTCGGACTGCCCATCCGTCTGCGGATGATTAGTTGCACTCATGTGCACCTTAGTGCTCATTTCAGTCTGAAAAGCTCTCCAGAACACTGAAGCAAACCTCGGATCTCTATCCAACACAACGCTCGCTGGCACACCTTGCAACCTCACAATTTCCTTCACATACTTCTTAGCCAAGACCTCAGCTCCATCTGTCTTCTTAATGGCCAGAAAATGTGCTGACTTGGTCAGTCGATCAACAATCACCCAAATCGCGTCATAGGTCCGAGAAACCGGCAACCCTACCACGAAATCCATGGTAATCATGTCCCACTTCCACTCTGGAATGGGTAAACTTTGCAATAAGCCACTAGGAACTTGATGCTCACCCTTCACCAGCTGACAAACGTTGCACGCTGCAACCCAATCTGCCACATCTCTCTTCATCCCGATTCAATGATAATACCGTTTCAGATCCCGATACATCTTAGTCGCTCCCGGATGAATCGAAAACTTGCTCGCATGAGCCTCTCTCAGAATCTCCTGCCTCAAGTCCTCATCTTTAGGCACACAGACTCGTCCATGCACCAAGATAGTCCCGTTAGCAGAAACCTAATACTCAGAACCAGCAGCCTTAGAGAGATTAATCAACACCTGATCCTGCTCAAAAGATCCGCCTGATAAGTTGTCGCTAACCCCAACGGGTCCTCTGAAGCAACACACAACCTAAAGGTACTAAACATGCTCACAAGAGTCTCCACATCCCGCTCCTGAGATGAATCATACGGTCTCCGACTAAGAGCATCTGGCACAATGTTAGCCTTACCAGGATTGTCAACAATGTCCAAGTCGTAATCAGCCAACAGCTCCGACCATCGCCTCTGTCGTACATTCAAATTATGTTGAGTAAAAATGTACTTCAGATTATGATGATCAGTGAACACATGAACTCTGCCACCATACAGATAAGACCTCCAGATCTTCAACGCAAAGATCACTGCAGCCAACTCCAAGTCATGAACAGGATAATTGCCCTCGTGCTTCCTCAACTGCCTCGAAGCATACGCAATCACCTTACCCTACTGCATCAACACACAACCAAAACCAACTCCCGAAGCATCTGTTTACACCACGTAAGGCTCACCCAGCTCAGGCAACGCCAATACTAGTGTACTAGTCAACATCGTCTTCAGCTTCGCGAAACTCAGCTCAGAATCAGCAAACCACACGAAAAGTACATCCTTCCCTGTCAACTTTGTCATAGACTGAGCCATATTCGCAAAACCTTTGACGAATCTCCGATAATAACCTACCGACCCAAGAAAACTTCTGATCTCAGTAGCATTCCTCGGTCTAGGCCAATCTCTGATACACTGAATCTTCGTCGGATCCACAGAAACTCCCTCTGCAGAAACGATGTGACCCAGAAATCCCATCTCTCTCTGTCAGAAACTACACTTGCTCAACTTCGCAAACAGCTTTTGTTCTCGCAACTTCTCAAGAACTTTCCTCAGATGAACCTCATGCTCCTCAAAACTCTTTGAATACACCAAAATGTCATCGATGAAGATAATCACAAACTCATCCAGTCACTCTTGGAAAACTCCGTTCATCAACCTCATAAATGCCGCTGGTGCATTCGTAAACCTGAATGGCATAACAACAAACTCAAAATGCCCATACCGAGTCCTGAAGCCGTCTTCCGGACATCTGCCTCATCGATAGGAATCTGGTGGTAACCGGATGCCAAGTCAATCTTGGAGAACCAAGTAGCCCCTCTCAACTGATCTAACAACTCATCAATTCTAAGAAGATACTTGTTCTTCACAGTGACTTGGTTAAGCCCTCGATAATCGATGCACAACCGGAAACTACCATCTTTCTTCTTCACAAATAACACCGGTGCTCCCCACGGTGAAGTACTCGGCCGAATAAAACCCTTCTCCAACAAATCCTCCAACTGCTTCTTCAGTTCTGCCAACTCTGCTGGAGCCATCCGATAAGGTGCCTTAGACAACGGCGTCGTTCTGGGCTCTAACTCAATCGTGAAAGGGTCAGACCGAGACGTGGTAACCTCTGCAATGACTGAAAGACATCCTCGAAATCCCGAGCAATCCGAATATCTCTCACAGCAACCCCACCAACAGCCTCCGGCATTACAATCGTGGCCAAGTAACCCTCACAACCCCTCTCAATCATCGCCTCAGCCTGGACAAACGAGATCACGAGACTGCCTGAAGTCGGTCTCACTCCTTGATAAACCAACCTACCACCTTCCCGTTCGAACACCACTCGACCCCGGTGACAATCCAGATGAACTCTGTACCGATTCAACCAATCCATACCCAGGATAACATCGTACAACTCCACCGGACTGATCACCAAGTCTGCTGGCATCAACTCGCCCGCTACCAGAATATCCACATCCTTTGCATGGCCTTGCGTAGCTAGAAACTCTCCTCCAGCAACCATAACCGGTCCAGTCCGCTCACCAGCGTCACTCCGAATACCACTTCTCTCAGCATGATATGGAGTAATAAAGCAATTCGTTGCTCTAGAATCTAACAACACGTGGGACTCACACCCGCCCACAAGCAAGGTCCCTACAAAAATCTAATGTGCTAAGCAACCTAACTTTCTATCACAAGGTAAACAATCCAAAAGAAACACCAAAAATTCTACACTACTGAATTTACAAAGTCTGAATTAGAGAGCTTACATGTGATCGGCCTCGAGCTCGGCTCACCCGGTGCTGCAATAGCTGGCGGACGCTGCATCGCCGCAATCTGCTCCACGGGCTGCACTGTCTCATACTGCGCCACTGGCTGCACAACTGCCACTGCCATCTGCTGCAACTTGGGACATTTCAACCTGAAGTGCCCCGGCTCTCCACACTGATAACACGTCCGAGCCGCTCGAGCCTCGCTCTGCTTAGGGCAACTCGCCTTCTTGAGGTTCAAACTCCCATAACCAAAGCACCCTCAGCCACTCTGACCCGATCTCGAAGTGTCGTCCCACTTCCTCTTCTGTCCCTGCGCAGGCTTGCCGCCTTTGCTAGGACCTACGTGCTGCACCTGCTGTTGAGGCCTCCGAGGCTGAACAGCTGGAACAACTACCGCAGCTTGCTCCCTTAGATCTTCCTTGATTTATGCAACCATATCCACCAACTCTACCCTATACTCGAACCTGATGCCTCTGCACCGAGTCCTCAAATCTGGTCGAAGTCCCCTCACGAACCTCCGAATTTGAACCTGCTCATCCTGCATACTCCTACCAGCATAACCCAGGAGTCGGTTAAACTCCCCGTCATACTCTCGAGCCGACATCGTGCCCTGAGTAAACTCTAAGAACCTCGCCTCGAGCCTATCCAATGCCTCCGGAGGGAAGAACTTGGCGTTAAACTCCGCCACAAAGTCTGCCCAAGATATCACCGTCCGGGCACGCCTCGCCGCAATACCTCTCCACCAAAGATGTGCATCACCGTCCAAATAATGGACTCCCAGGTCAACCATGTATCCCTATGGATACCTAATCGAGCAAAAATTCCGCTCTAACCTCATCCGCCACTCATCAGCCTCCTCAGGCTTAGCAACTCCTGCAAAAGAATCCGTACCGATCCTCTGCATCTGCTTTATCATCCGGATAAACAACGGATCCTCCTCAGCAACCGCAGCCCTCGGCTGCACCTCTGCCAGTCGTGGCAAAACTGGAGCTTGCACTGGCACCGCATCCGGTAACCGCTCCAACAACTGCCTCAACAGGTCAGCCAGACGATCATCACCAGCCTGCGGCCACACCCGCACCCCTAGCTGCGCCAATACAACTAACACCACCAGCCTCAACGGGACCCAAACCAGCCCCAACAGGACCCAAACCGGCCCCCACACTGGCGGACTGACCGTCATGCAAAGTCTGCTGAACTGACACCGACCCACGCGCGGAACTCTAAGCCTCACTCAAGACTGGCTTATCCACAAGTCCACGACCTCTGCCTCGGCCTCCACGCCCACGCCCTCTAGTAGTCCTAGCCATCTCATTGCACTTAACAAAGTACCCAGCTAAGAACTAGAAAGACCAACAAACAAACACAAAACACACTTACCGTGTAATCTCATTGAAGGCTCGAAGGAAGATGCTCTAGAACCCTCAAACCCACATAATTGCAATTTTAACCAATTTACAATCCTAGGAGTTCTAGCATGTCCTAAAACCGTAAGGGCTCTGATACCAAACTGAAACAACCCGACCCGTTTTTTTTTAAAACATAAAAACCTTGGCCTCGGACTAGCATTCCCATAAATGCTATCCTCAACAGCCAAGCAAACCACAACACAATTACACTACAGCGGATAACCAATAATAAATTCCATTAAAATACTAAACCAATCAGTTCCACAGATACCAATTCAATGAATTCCAGCAACCTAACAGGGATTCTAAAACAGTGATGGAAACAACTCGAAACACGAGACCCTAGATCATCTCCCTCTTCGTAGCCGTGATTCCACGATCACAATATACCTTTACCTGCATCACATAGAAAAAAGAGATGCGTGAGTATTATCATAAATACCCAGTGAGACGGTCATCCCATCTACGACTGCGCACTCAGGCACGATGGACCGCTCAGGCAAACATACAGCAAAAACAACACACAAACACAAAGGCTCAACCACAGCCAAACAGGCAGGCTTTCGATCGACACTACCACCAGGTGTCAACACG
Source organism: Arabis alpina (assembly GCA_900128785.1). Lineage (NCBI taxonomy): Eukaryota > Viridiplantae > Streptophyta > Magnoliopsida > Brassicales > Brassicaceae > Arabis > Arabis alpina. The sequence goes on along the minus strand of LT669794.1, from coordinate 40,465,589 downwards.
AAAACTTGCACAAAACAACAATCACAACACAATAACCAATACACACAACCACAATCAATCAACACAAGATCAATCAACACGTTCCAAACCTATCACCAAACAACCCTAACGATCCGTCGGCCCAGAAGCCATGGTCACGCACTCACCTTGGATTTTCGATATAAATTGATGGGAATTGAGGCTAGAAACGAAATCAGCTACAACCACCACGAAATTCCACTCCAAAACGATCAAGAACGAAACCCTAACTCACGAAACTATCAGGAACAAGAGAAACTCCTCTTTGACTCTTTTCCACCTATTTTGAGACTTGGTTTTGATCAGAATGCGGCCAAAAGTCTTAAATATGGGACCCTAGGTTTCCCCCAAACCGGCCCGGTCTAACCGAACGATTAAAAATCGAACCGGAAAATCGACCACTTAAAGGCCTTGTCGATTGACACGCACCATGTGTGTCAAACGACAGCCCCTTAAGAGCCCTGTCGATCGACATACACCACGTGTGTCGATCGACAGCCCCTCCATTTTCCTCAAAAATGGTTCACGGGCGTCACATGGGTGGTCATGTATCGATGGTAGTCACAACTTTACATATAATGATCCATCGATGGTCACGTATGGGTGGTTACGTATAGTTCTCTTCGTTGAGTCTTCTTTATAATTTTCTTATCATCCTCTCAAACTTCAAAATCCGATCTCCTTTCTCCCAACCGTTGTTCGAACACCCTTCCAAGTCACTTGACTATCCTAGAAACACTAAGTAATGAGAATATGACGTAAGAAACAAAAAGAAAACTACCTCCATGAATGTATATTTTAACATAAATACATCAATCAAGGAAACACTGAGCTTTCAAAGTGTTGGCCATGTGCTGCTAGTTACACCTGAGAAATAGCATTGATTCCTGCATTTATAACACAACCAAGTTCTCAATGTGGAATGAAGAAGTGTAGAGGAAAAAGGGTAACAAGACGCCAAAAAAACAAACTTCATTGGGTTTGAAACTTGCTTAGTTATAGCCCAACTACTAAAACTTATCTCTTCAAGCCCAAAACCTAAGTTCTCATTTTCACGTGGTAGAGTTTCGGTGGTCGACAAACCACGTTCAGCCTAACACCAACTATACATACAATTGAAATCCCTGCAAATTAATCCGACATCGAGGTATGAAAATCTGGATGGTAATGATCTCATGCAACCAAGACAATTTCTTCTTTCATATTAATTAACATGTTAAGTGTTGTCCATTCTATTATTCCACATAAATAAAACTGTGAAAGACAGATGACCGTGGTTATGTTACGATGGACACAAGTAACAATTATACTTAAAACAATAATTGAACAACAAACATCACTTGCCATTCATGTTTAGCTAGAAACCAATTCATGACTATAAAGGAAACAAAAGGAGAAACGATGCGATGGTTGGAACTGGGTTTGTCAATTTTAGGTTTTTGTTGGATTTTTGGTTTTTGGCTTTCTGAATTTCTGGGTTTTAAAATTGAGATTCGGTTGATTAATTTGGGTGTGGGAACATCAATTTTTGATAAGGATGCCTCTTCCCAAACCAATATCACATCGTTAGCCTCTTCCCAAACCAAGAATTAATTGCAATCGATGTTTCAAATGTTGACTCGATTCTCATGTTCAAAAATGATGATCATGTTCAAAAATGATGATGGTGCTTCATCCGAACATAATAATTGGATATAACAGTAGATCTGACAATTTCGTTGTTCCGATCCACCATCTCCGTGAGTAAATTAGCCAATCACTAAGGGCAAGGATTGAATCCGTTTGACTTCCTCTTCAGCCCGTAAAAGCTCTTAATTGAGATTTTTTTCTCGTCTTTAACATATTCCTCTTGAATATCAATGAATAGTTACAGCTCAAGCGATTTCAATCTACCATAGAGATCTTTAATTGCTTTAGTTTTGTTTGATTCTATTTACTCTTTTAGAGCATATATCCATGGGGAGGAAAGGAGAAGAGGAAGAAGAAGAAGAGAGGATGAAGAAGACATGTAAAGTTTTAATTATCTGCTTCTTCTTCGAATTTAGCGAAGGGGCAGTTTCGGTAATAAAGAGAAAATAAATGTGTAACAGTGCTCTAAAAGTATATATTCCCTATAAAGTACCTCTATGGTAACAAAAGTTTGAGAAAGTATGTGTGGGTGTAATAAACCCTAGAATTAGTGTGAATGTTGGGCCTTTTTAAGCTTTGTAACCTCTGATTCTGCCATTTAGTGGGCTTTCCTAATATAAAGGATTGTCGACAAAAAAAGAAAAAAAAATATATATATATAAGCATGAATGAGATTAGTTAAGTAAGTTAGCGTTTATCATCACAGTATTTATAAAAAAATTCTAAAACAACTATAGTAAAACCTCTATAAATGAGATAACTTTGAATATAAAAAAACCTGAGGACGATTCCAAAAGCGACTGTGGAGCCTTGTGGCACCGATCTCTATTACGGTGGTTCCGATGATAGAGTTTAATTGTTAATGACGTTTGAACAAGAAGAATCGGAAATTGTTCTCTCTCCTCTTTATGTCCGTTCACGGTTATAGCGGTTCTCCCGTATCGATCTTGGTGGTTGTTCGTGGCGACCGCTCTCGCGAAGTCTCTCCTCTCTCATTCTGGGAATGGTGATGGGTGATCGGTTTCTAAATCGTTTCATCTTCCTCTTTTGGGGAATGATGATCTTAGTTTTAGGTTGTAGTGTAACAAATCTCATCGGAATTGACCATAATATGCCTTCTATCTCCATACTAGATCTTCAGATTCAGTATGATGATCATTTCTTCAATGAGTGGTGGTGGTTTCCGGTGAGTTTCCATCTCTCGTTTGTGATTTCTATATTGGGCATGGTGAGTAACGGTGGTTGTGTTCTCACCGTACCCGCTTTGCTATGGAAAGAAACTCCATGGAAAACACAATGGAAGAGACAATGGTCCGAGTTCGAAGATGCATCTTCTTTGTTGTATGGCGATATTAGTACAATCGTTGAAAATTGGCAGCCCGAAATTTTTCTTTTACCGATAGAATCAATATATTGGCTTCTTAGTCGAAGAATATTTATAGATCTTACTCGGAAGTTGGTCAATGTAATACAACATGAAGAACTGGTGTTTGGTAGTTTCACCAAATGGGTGATAACCAATGATGAAGATCGCATCAGAATGAATGCGAATATGTGGAAGGAACCGAGTAAGTCTTTTTGGGAAAAAGCATCGTTAAAAATCACTTCCTTTGTTTTTCAAAGTTTTATTTATGTATTTGGTTGTAATGTTTTATTTTGTATTTTCTTTATGAACTATGTAATCTTGGAATTAGTTTAAATAAAAAAGATAGATGTTAAAAAAAAAGAAGTAAAACCTCTGTAAATTAATAATGTTGGGACCGGGATAATTTATTAATTTAGAGAAAATATTATTTTATCGATAAATTAATAATTATTAATTTAGAAAGAGATTTTGTTAAATCCTCAATCTAATATTCTTTAATTTAAAATAAGAATGTTTCTTCAGAATTCATATTCTACCAATATATATATATTCACTAGAATTTCCATAATGATTTGTTTTTTACATATTTTATTTAATTTGTTTCCATAATGATTCATTTCCTTACATTTTTTTTATGTACGAGCCTTTGTTTTGATGTTCATCTTAGGTTTTTGATTAAACATTATTTTTCATCGCTTGTTTCAAAATAAAATTTAGCAATGGCTTCCCATCTAAAAGGTGTTGGGAAATCGACAATGACGGATCAAATACGCAAAGAGTTATGTGAGCATAAAAGAGATCATGCGTCATGCACCCATAAAGATTTGCAAACGTGGGTTGAAAAAAAAATCATCTAAAGGTTAGTCAAGCTACAATCTCAAACACACTCAAACGATCAAGTGATTATCTTTCTATCAATCTGGAAACAAGAAGAGATATCAAGAGGCACAAACCAGCAAAATTTCCAGATTTGGAGAAAGTTGTTTTTGAGTGGTTTCTACAATACCAAGATCGTGTAAATATGACCGGAGAGCTAATTTTGACGAAGGCAAAAGAAACAATGAAACTTGTGTACCCTGAGCAAGATACAGAGCACCAATTTTCTCAAGGATGGCTTGAAAGATTCAAGTTACGACATGACATCAAGTCATACCGTCGTTTTGGAGAGAGTGGTTCGGTTGATGTACAAGACATAGAGAAGAAACGAGAAGCTATAAGGGAAAAAGTAAATCAATTCCCTATGAAAGATGTTTTCAATATGGATGAAACTGGTTTGTTTTACAGGTTACAAGCTGATCATTCTCTTGCTACGAAACAACTTGAAGGAAAAAAGCAAGACAAAGAACGACTAACTGTTGTTTTTTGTTGTAATGAGGATGGATTTGAAAAAATTCCTCTATGGATTATTGGAAAATGTGCAAAGCCTCGTTGTTTCAAGAATATCAACATGAGTTGCTTGAATTGTCACTATCGTGCCAACAAAAGAGCTTGGATGACAAGTGTGCTTTTTGAAGAATATATCCGCTGGTTTGATACGAGAATGCATGGAAGAAGAGTTTTGTTTGTCGTAGATAATTGTCCAGCACATCCAAGAAATATTGAAGGACTACAGAATGTTGAGCTGTACTTCTTGCCACCAGACATGACATCAAAAATTCAACCTTGTGATGCTGGAATAATAAGAGCTTTTAAGATGCATTATCGTAGGAGATTTTACCGTGAGATTTTAGAAGGCTATGAGTTGGGACAATCTGATCCAGGTAAGATCAACGTTTTTAATGCTATCAATTTTGCAGTCTCGGCTTGGACAATTGATGTTCGTCAAGAGACAATAGCAAATTGTTTCCGACACTGCAAAATTCGCTCAACAGAGGATGTATCAAGGAATTTAGAAGATGAATCAAACGACATTAATGAACTTGAAGTTGTGATTAATAATCTCTGTTATCGGAACAAACTGGATGTCAAGACCTTTCTAGACTATCCGGGTGAAAACGATGCTTCCTCAGAAGTTCAGAGTTTAGAAGAAATTGCGGCTACTATCGTTAATGTCTAAGATTTGCAATTATTTATTTATGCTATTATTGAGACCATATTTTACATAGGAGTTTCAAAAAAGTTATTATCTTATCATTTTATCAAATTGAGTTGATTTTTACATTGACCCGACTCGGGACCAGGATAATTTATTAATTTATGGTGTTTAATAATTTATCGAGTATTAATTTATGGAGGTTTCACTGTAATTGGATATATCCAGATTTAAAGTATAAACTAACTATCAAATATATCAGTAATTGATTGATTTCAATAAAAGGTAAAACCGAATTATGAGACGAATATATCAATAATGAAATTAAATAAAAATTAAAATCCTAAAAACTTAGTTGGATAGATATATTTAGCAGATTCTATCGAATATATAGGTTAAATTAAAACGGAAAAAGAGTTATAAATAATTTTTGAATATATCAACTAAAATAAAAAAATAATTATAAACCATTTATGTTGTTTTGTCGGAAAAATGTAATTTCTCGATTTGGTAAAAAAACGCAATTTTGCGGTTTTGACGGAAAAAACAATTTTGCGGCTGATTCAGATTAACGAATAATCAGGCTCGAACTTGCGATTTGATTAAACTCAAGATCACTTCAATACCCAATGCAAACGCAATGTCCATCCACAAACAATGGTCTATTTATCTATATGACATAATTTAGCATATCAGTCATCTAGGGGGAAAAGTATGGACACTTTATTTTACCAAAGAGATTGGAGCTTAGTCCTTCCGATTTTTTTTTTTTGTCTCCCAAGATGTGTTAGTTGTAAAATGTAACTTCCAAATTTCTGGAGTGAATTCTGAATTTTCAACGAGGAGTAACCTCCGTGATTGTTGCTTCATCTACAGAACAAGTAATAGACTTGCTGCTCGATCGACCCGGCTCCAATCCCTGGGCTGTTGGGTTCGATCTTGGTCCGTTTTCGAAGAAAAATCCAGGTGGTAGAGGCACAGGCAATGCAATTGAGCTGGTTGTGAGCATTTGGTGAATCGTTGACATTGTTAGACGATCTGCAGGATTTTCTTGAACACATAACAACCCAATATGAATGTATCTAATGACTTCATCACTTTTACAATCTTCTATGATAATGGGATCTATGAGCTCAGGTAATGTTTTGTTCTCCCAAAGTCTCCAGACCTATAGAAGTTATGTCATATATATACTGAGGACTTATATCAATCTTCAGAAGAATCAATAAAGTTTGGGACAATTTAAATTACTTACATATGTGACTAAGTTGTTAACTAGCCCATCCATCTGGTAAAAGCTGCTGTTCTTTCTACCACTAATAATCTCTAGAATCAATACTCCAAAGCTATATACATCTGATTTCGTTGAGAATTGGCCATGTGTCACATACTCGGGAGGCATGTAACCGCTACATAATACATGTTAAATTGACAGAAATTTTGATAAGGTCCATTTAATTAAGTACATATACTTACAAGGTTCCAACTACTCTTGCTGTATTGGCTACAGTTTGGTCCATTCCAAAGATCCTTGCCATTCCGAAATCAGCGATTTTCGGGTTCATTTCTGCATCTAAGAGAATGTTACTCGCTTTGAGGTCACGATGTATGATTTTGAGCCGTGAATCTTGATGAAGGTATAGGATTCCCCTTGTGATTCCTCCGATGATGTTGCGTCGTACTGTCCAGTCCAGCTGAACTCTCTTCCTACGGTCTACATATTCATACATAATCACAATTAGCTTTGCACAAGAAGACTAAACAACACAGAAAAGTATAATAGAGTTAAAATGAGCAGACCAAAGAGGAAATAATCGAGGCTTTGGTTAGGAACAAACTCATAGACGAGTAATTTTTCTTCCCCTTGTAGCGAAAACCCGAGAAGTCTAACAAGATTTCTGTGCTGAAGCTTAGCAACAACAATAACCTCGTTCTTGAACTCTACTTGGCCTTGTCCTGATGTTTTCGAAAGTCTCTTAACTGCAACTTCAGTTCCATCCATGAGCATACCCTAGAAATTTATTACAAATTAGGCATCAGCGTTTCATTGTTTCTCCACCAAGGAAGCTAATGAGGTGGACAAAAAGCGTATATATATACCTTGTAAACCTCACCAAATCCACCCTTACCAAGCATGTTATGCTCAGAAAAGTTGCTTGTTGCAGCTTCAATTGTCTTTAACTCAAATTGAACAGATTCCGCTTCATGTACGACCAATATTAAGTTCGTGAAAAATGTCCCTAAAACCGAAACCAATCAAGACTTTTACAAACAAAAACACTCACTTGGAAGTTCAAGTTCTTGCTTTTGCTTGCTCCTCTTGAAAATAGCTACACCTACTGCAATCAATATCATGAAAACGACAATAACAATGACGATCACAGTGATCATTCCTCCCGGGAGTCTTGTACCTGTACAAAACCACCAATTCACCAAAAACATAACCACACAAAATCAAGAAATCAAGAATTGCTCTAAAAATGTTTCGAAAAAAGACATGCCTTTTCTTTTTGTTTTCTTGGTGAGATCGGCTACGGAAGGCGGCTGCGGCAAAGGTGACGGTGAAGTATCAATATTATCAATAGCACCAGAGAAAGTATACAATTCCCACCGGAAAAAACAACTTGGCCGCACTATAATACAACCTCTCTTGCCATGGAGCTCTGTCTTATAGTAATCAACGCTTGTCTGTAGGCAAAGTTGACAATCCTTTGAAGAAACATCTGGAGTGCATTGCATCACCACCGATATGTTCCCGTAAACCGGCACAGGAGCTACATCCTTTGCATGGTATTTACTACTAGACCATGATAACGAAGAAGAACTAGACGAATTGGAAGCTCTAGTGATCATATGTAACATCAACCCGTTCCACACACTATCAAATTGTTTCTGGTCTTCTTTTTCAATGTCTACTTGATTATAAAGATAGTTAAACGGCTTTAAGACAAGGACACCAGTGAAGGACTTGCTAGAATAACGAACAAGGCAAAGGAGTTCTTCACCTAACCATGAAAAAGCGTCTGTTTGGTTAGAACAGAACTGCAGTAAACCATCTGATGTGTCTTTGATACAGTTGGAGCAAGCGTCTGGTCCAGAATTTGGAGAACACATTCCCATGGTGTAGACTTTGTCTTGGCCTAGCCCGACGGAACCGTTGAAGTAGCCATTGTGAGCCGTGACGTTAGGAGGCAGAGTAGAGTTGATGAGACGGAGGTTCTTGTCATATGGACTATTGGGTTTGAAATTCCCAGCAGTGTCGTCACAAGTTTGTGCAGAAACGGAAATGGCATTAAAGCTAGTGGTTAAGAAACAGAGGATTAAAACAGAGCTCTTCTTTCCCATTTTTATTGTTTCGTTAGATAATTCAGATCATGTGTGTATGTGTGTTGGAATGTCTATAGATTTTATAAATTTATCAAGAAATTTTGAATAGTACACTTGAATGACCAGCACAGTAATTTCAGTGGATGACTTTGACTCTCTAAGTAAGGGAAATTGACAAGATATTGGAGCACAAACTAATAAAGCAAAAGACATTACATTCAACAGCGTGCAATTAAGACTAGGACTTTTTACATTTATAGCATTGTAAAGTCCACTCCTGTCCTGTCTGAATGTGGAGAATACAAACTTTGAAACTTGTCATCCAAAATAAGTGATCAAGAAAACGCCTCAGGCTCTGAATGCAGTGCAAGGCGGAATAGGTGTAGTGCGGGCCAAATAATAACAAAAATATATAAACATATGTATAAGTATAGACTTTAGTAGACACAAATATATAAATATAGATTTTTATAACTGTTCAACGCGGAACAGCAATATGCAGAACGTCACCATTCAAGGCCACATGAGTAAACAAACTAAAAGATTGAATGAAAAAGATAGTGCTGCTCAATTAGTCCCTTTCAAGGATACAATCATTTGTAGGTCACACTTATGCTTCTTTTCTTCACCACTTCAAAAACTGAATATGATGTTTTGTAACTTGACTAATACTCCCACTTTGAATAAACATGTCAAAAAGAATTAGAAACCTTTGGAATATTGGATTTAGAACAACTTTTCCAAAAGGTAACTTTGGATTCCACTAGCTAAATATTATTATTGCATTACACTCCCAACAATCTTTTCCTTTCTCAAACAAGAACCGTATTATTTATCTCTAAACCGAAACACCGGTTTTCTCTCCTAAGGATCATCTGGTTGAGGCAGCTTTAGTCCAGCAAAGTCTTTAACAGTGTAACCAATCTTCTCAAACTTCCCTATTTCATTACTCTGTCTGAATTTTAAATACTCCGAACACTTGAACGGCTTGTAGCTCCTGCCATTTCCTTCCTCTACCATTTCTTGTGGAGCAAGTATCACTTTCTCATCTTCAAAACAGAGAAAAAACGCTATAGAGACTCTGTTCACTAACTTTCTCAATACAACTCGATGTTCGGATGATCTCAGCCGTCCGTTACTCCATGCCTGCATGAGATCTCCAATGTTAACAACAAGAAGATCCTCAAATTGATTTATATCGATCCATTTCCCTTCCTTAGATCTCATTTGAAGTCCACCAACTGAATCTTGATAGACTATAGTTATGCAGCTCATATCCGTGTGCATACCAAGACCTTCAACGAGCTCTTCTTGCTTCTCTACGTCGTGTGGAGGTGTGTAGTTCACTAACCTTAAGTATCCATGACATTTACTAAAATCAGTTTGATATAATCTCTCCCCGGTTTCCTCACCTAAGGTCATCAACAAGAGGATCTTTACAAGTATTTTCGACAATTCCGCCATTTTAGCTCCGTATTCTTGTAGTGTTTCACTGAAAAAAAACAGAGAAGAGGTAAGAGGGTTAATAAGTAAAGACGGAAGAAGAAAACCAGTGACTACCTTAAATCTGGTTTATGATGATCTTGGAACAAAACATTTGCAGAAGCTTTTGCAGAACCGGAGAAATCGGGTCCAGAGACAACAAGGCTTTCAAAATAAGGAGAGGCGATGTAGCGAGGAGTATATGAAAAGGGACCAAGCTTGAGCTTTGATTCAAGAGGAACACTGAAAACATCTTTAGACAAGGAATAGATTTTATTGAACATCTCTTTAGAGATTCCATGATTAGTGACATAGAAGAATCCCCACTCTTTACAAGCCTGAGAGAGAGAAGAAAAAACAGAGGACTGAATCGGTTGTGTTAAGTCTAACACCGGAAGCTGCAAAGAGCTCTGAAGTTCGGACATTATATATTTACTTGTCTTAAGGATTTAGTGGTAAGGGGAATATATAGGGGTCTATTTTTGTATTTCATAGGGGTCTATATATTAAAGACATGATATAAAGAGGCTTTATTAGATATCAATAATCAATCAAAGGAAAGCAGTAACACAGTAAAATCCCTAATCATTTTGGTTACATTTTGCTATGACATATGTTCAATGAAGGCTGAACTGGTAAAGATTCATGAAACTTGATTATTCATAAAAGCATATAGAAGAGTTATTCAGATAAAAGATTTAGCCTATGCATCCTGCAAGACCTCCAAAGTAAACAGCATTTAACCAAGGCTCAGCATCCTCATGAACATATATGACTCTATCACATTTTGGATTGGTCGAGCGTGTCTTCATAATGTCGCTTTCTGGATCTACAACTTTTCCCTTACCATTGTTGATTTTGATACTGTTCACATAGGCTGCCTTATTTAACCGCTCTCTAGGCCAATGCCCACTTCCTCCCATAGGTGGAGTCTTCTCTGTCTCTGGAGTGTACGCTTGACCTCCCCAAGATCCATATCTTGCTTTGATAGCTACGTCCGAGGCCACGAAGAATGATGCTGGCCAGTATCCGATATTCTCATTCCCATATGCAAACCACCAATTTCCCGTGGCGCGATCCTGTTACCAATCTTTAAAAGATAAATGAAAATGACTTTATGAGAAGTGATTAAAGATTAGAGAATCTAGAGTTTACTTGATACACGCTTAATGGCAATTCACACTGTTTACCCTTATAAACTGAAACTGGTTGAAGAATGGCCCCAAGTGGTATCATCTTGCTGACTTGCACAAATCCAGGACAACTTATGTCGAAGCAGCCGATCTGGCCTCCACGGGCCTATTAGCGCAATAAACCAGCATATACATATAGCACTGAGTCCCTAATAAATTGAAAAATATTAGCAAAAGCTCTAACTGATAACTTAAAACTTACAGTCCAAGAGCCGTATAAGTGAACATTTTCATCTTGGTACAGCGACGGATTTACCTGTTTGTTGGGTATGGATTTGGAGGCTCAAATCCACCTCTCATGATGAGGCCCGTCAGAAAGATTGAGGCCCATAATTTATTAGCTAAACCATAGTGCTTTTTCTTGTCTAGTTACTTTATATAAACTATAGTTGCCTTAAACCTTAGGGAATGTAACTATAAATAGTTGTCACATTACTTGATGTGACAACTCATGATATAATACTCAGAGCAGAGCAATACGATCACGTTTCGTCTATTCTCTACGACCATACTTTGTATTATCTGAGCGATCGACATCTTTATATACGATCATCATCTATATATACGACCATCATCTTTTTATACGATCATCTCTCTTTAATACGATCGTCTCTCTCTAATACGAACACCTTATATTTCTACGATCGCGTTTACTTTCATTTAACAGACATCTCGGCCTCTCACAATATACGAACATACACTCCCGATCTTGAGATCAACAATTGGCATTACACGGGAGACACCGACCCGATGCAACACTTAAGAAAGTTCAACCTAGCAATGGGACGTACCCATTACCCCCCAGAGGAAAAAGACGCCGTTTGCTGCCAACATTTCGTCGAGCATCTCTCGGGACCTGCCCTAGAGTGGTTCGCCCGTCTTCGTCCACGATCAATCGACAGTTTCCCACAACTGTCCCAAGCCTTTCTCAAGCATTACTCCATGTACCTCGAAGAGGGAATCTCCGACGCCAACCTCTGGTCCCTAGTCCAGAAGGAGGACGAAACGCTGCGAGGATACATGGACAGGTTCAAAGCGGTACTCTCGAGGGTCATGGTCAGTGACAACTCCGCGATCTCAGCACTGAAGCAAGGATTGTGGTACGAATCGAAGTTTAGGGAGAATCTCGTTCTCACCCCACCGACCAGCTTGGAAGACGCGATGCATCGGTCTACGCGATACATCCGTCTCGAGAAGGATAAGACCATTCACACGCAGAAACATTCTCCCGCGAAGCCTCCAGCGCAAAAGGCAAAACCAAAAAATGACGGCGAATATCAAGAGCCCCGGCAACACTACGACCACGAATATAAGAACCAAAAACTCTCAGTGCACCAGGTTGGAACCGACCAACCACCTCAGAGACAGTCGAACAAGTGGATACGGGGGCAAGACTCGAAAGACACTAAACTATACTGCGATTACCATCAAGTATTCGGCCACTCTACTACACAATGTTGTGGTCTCAAAGATGCCTTGCTCACTAGTTATCAGCGTGGAGAAATAAAAATGGATAGCCCGCCCGATCGCGGGGAAAAACGGAAAGGAGGGGAGAATTCTGGGCAAGGCGAACAGCGGAAGAACAACAACCCCGCCCAACCGTTACCACCAAAGGAAGGTCCGCGAGACGGACCACCAACCTCAAAGAGAAGGGTGCTCGTCATCATGGGCGGCCTCCAGCCAATCCACGCCTCTGTACAATCTCTTAAGAAGTACGAGAAGATGAACCAGGCCGATCAAGATTGCTACGGTCGGGCAGAAGTCGACATGCCGATCATCTTTTCTGAAGCTGATACTAAGGATCTCGCGATGCCACATAACGATCCCTTAGTCATCGAACTCAAAATCGAGGATTGCGATGTCACGCGTGTTCTGATCGACACCGGAAGCATGGTGGATGTCATTTTCAAGGATACACTCAAACGAATGGACATACCAGATGGCAAGATTAAACCAAGCGTTAGACCCTTGGTCGGTTTCGAAGGAATCACCACGATGACCGTAGGAACAATCAAGCTGAGAGTATACGCTGGTGGCTTGATCAGGGATGTCAAGTTCCTGGTCGTAGATAAACCGGCGGTGTACAATGTTATCATGGGAACGCCTTGGTTGTTTTCTCTCAGAGCGATCGCCTCCACCTACCATCAATGTGTTCAATTCCCGACCCCGACTGGGGTTCACACTATAAGAGGAGATCAGAAGGTAGCTAGAACCTGTTTCATCACCGGGCAAAAACTGCAGAAGTTTAACCTACACATAAGTAACCCAGAAGAGCCGAACGCAATCGAGCCGAGACAAGAACTTGCAACCCCGGTGAACATCGATCCGTTGCATCCCGAGCGATGCGTTAATATTGGCGCCGAGCTTTCTAAATCAATCAAGACAGACTTGACCAAATTTCTGAACGAGAATGTCGCGACGTTCGCTTGGTCGATAGAAGATATGAAGGGCATCGACCCGGGCATCACAAGCCACGAGCTCCACGTTGATCCCACCTACAAACCTATAAAGCAGAAACGGAGAAAGCTCGGTTACGAAAGAGCCCGCGCTGTCAATGAGGAAGTCACCAAGCTCCTCGAAGCCGGCTCAATTACAGAAGTTCAATACCCCGAATGGCTGGCCAATCCGGTCGTAGTTAAAAATAAGAACGGCAAATGGCGTGTCTGCATCGATTTTACAGACTTGAACAAAGCATGTCCAAAAGACAGCTTTCCCTTGCCCCACATCGATCGCGTGGTAGAAGCTACGACCGGGAATGAATTGTTATCATTCATGGATGCTTTTTCCGGGTACAATCAGATCGCAATGCACCCCGACGATCGCGAGAAAACGTCCTTCATAACCGACCGAGGAACGTTCTGCTATCGAGTCATGCCGTTTGGATTGAAAAACGCGGGAGCAACCTACCAAAGACTGGTGAACAAGATGTTTGCCGACCAACTTGGAGATACGATGGAAGTATACATAGACGATATGCTGGTAAAGTCTCAAAATGCCACCGACCATGTCGGGCACCTTCGGGACTGTTTCAAAATTCTCAACGAGTACGGGATGAAGCTCAACCCGACCAAGTGCACGTTCGGAGTGACCTCAGGCGAATTTCTTGGTTATATCGTCACACAAAGGGGAATAGAAGCAAACCCAAAGCAGATCACCGCGATCATCGATCTACCGTCCCCTAAAAACAAAAGAGAGGTACAACGACTGACCGGCAGAATAGCAGCGCTCAACCCCTTCATATCTCGATCCACTGACCGCAGTCTTCCTTTCTACCAGCTCCTCCGCGGGAACAAAACATTTGTTTGGGATGACAAGTGCGAAGCCGCTTTCAATGAATTAAAGGTGTACCTAACATCGCCTCCTGTCTTGTCGAAACCCGAGCACGGCGAAACTCTATACCTCTACGTCTCCGTCACTAACGCAACAGTGAGCGGCGTCCTAGTTCGGGAAGACCGAGGAGACCAGAAACCCATTTTCTACGTCAGCAAGTCACTCGATGGAGCAGAAAGCCGGTATCCGACCTTAGCAAAATTGGCCTTAGCTATCGTTGTCGCCGCTCGAAAACTCCATCCTTACTTCCAATCACATACGATCGATGTAATGTCCACCCAGCCTCTGCGAACAATCCTCCACAGTCCGAGTCAGTCAGGGCGCATGGCGAAATGGGCGGTCGAGCTCAGCGAATACGACATCGAATATCGCAACCGCACGAGTACCAAGTCGCAAGCCTTGGCCGATTTCTTGATCGAGCTACCCCCGGAATCCATCGCGACCACACCGACCAGCCAAGACTGGAGCCTGTACATCGATGGATCGGCGTCCCGACACGGTTGTGGAGCAGGGATACGACTAATTTCCCCGACCAACGAAATACTCGAACAATGTTTCCGACTCGAATTCAAAGCCACGAACAACGAAGCAGAGTGGGAAGCCCTCATTGCCGGGCTCCGCCTGCCCAAAGAGGTCGGGGTTAAACGAGTACACGCGTATAGTGACTCCCAACTCGTCACTAATCAGTTAAATCACGACTACGACGCGCGAGACGTGCGCATGAACGCTTACCTAAAACTCACGGAAGCGTTAATCCTCTCCGATTTCGACAGCTTCGTTATCACTAACATCCCTCGATCTGAAAACTTCGCCGCTGACGCTCTGGCCTCGTTAGCAACAAGCTCGGACTCCGACCTAAAACGAATCATACCGGTCGAAACAATTCCCGACCCAAGTATCAATCTACCTTGTGGCGCCAGCCGAATGAACGTTATCGCGAACGACAGCGAGATTGGCAGCATAGAGGACGAGTTTGATCGTATCGACCAGGTCGACCAGGATGTCCAAAACAACCAGGCCGACCGTTCCGACAGCACCGATCATGTCGATCGGGCCGAATAGATAGATTGGCGGGATGCAATTTCTGACTATATCAAGGATGGGAAGGTCCCAGAGGACAAGTGGGCAGCACGTCGTCTAAAATCCAAGAGCACGCATTACGTAGTGATGGGTGGACATCTATACAAATGGAGTGCAGCGGGTGTCCTACTTCAGTGTGTCAACGGCGATACGATCAGCGTCATTCTGGCCGAGACGCACGAAGGCGAAGGTGGCAATCACTCTGGTGGACGGACCCTCGCAATAAAAATCAAGAAGCTCGGTTTCTATTGGCCGACCATGCTCACCGACTGTGCAGACTACGCCCGTCGTTGCGAAAAATGTCAGCGTCACGGTCTAATGATCAACTCTCCAACTGAGCCTCTGATGACCGCAACGTCCGCTTACCCGTTCATGAGATGGGCGATGGACATCATCGGCCCACTCCCGAGGTCAAAACAAAAGCAGTACGTGATCGTAGTCACCGACTACTTCACAAAGTGGGTCGAAGCGGAATCCTTTGCAAAGATCAAGGCCGACCACGTCCAAGATTTTGTCTGGAAATTCGTCATCTGTCGCCATGGACTGCCTTACGAAATTAATGCTGATAACGGGTCGCAGTTCATTTCCAACACCTTCGAAGATTTCTGCGCGAAGTGGAAAATCCGCCTTAACAAGTCAACACCGCGCTTCCCGCAAGGAAACGGACAGGTAGAAGCAACGAACAAGGCTATCATCTCCGAACTGAAGAAACGTCTCGATGAAAAGAAAGGAACCTGGGCCGATGAACTTGATGGCGTACTATGGTCGTTTCGAACGACACCACGCCAATCAACCAAGCGCACCCCCTTCTCCTTGGCTTACGGAATCGAAGCAATGGCCCTGGCCGAAGTCAACGTCAACAGTCTACGAAGAGAGATTATGATAGCAGACCCCGACCTCAACGACAGAATGCTAATAGATAATTTGGACCACATCGTAGAAGAACGTGGTCGGGCCCTCGTCTGCATACAGAACTACCAACAGATAGCTGCTCGTTATTATAACAAGCGTGTACGGAGCCGAAGCTTCAGCGTTGGCGACCTCGTCCTCAGGAAGGTATACGAGAACACAGCCGAGTATAAGGTAGGAAAACTCGGCGCTCATTGGGAAGGACCGTACCAAGTCTCTAAGATTGTTCGACCTGGCGTATACGAACTCATGACTATGGACGGAGTAATGATTCCACGCTCGTGGAACGCGATGTCTCTGAAACGGTACTACTACAACCCGCTTCCACTCAGCGAAGCACAACCTCACCGACCACTCGTCTGCTAAAACATTCACCAAAAAAAAAAAAAAAAAAACAAAAAAACATACGATCGTAGTATTACTCAAAACTACGACCGTCGTTTTATATTATAACCACTTGGTATATTCATTCACCAAAAAAAAAAAAACCAAACGATCGTAGTATTACTCAAAACTACGACCGTCGCTTTATTCGATCGGCATTACCCGACCACGAACTACGATCGGCTTGATCCCTCGCATGGGTACGTAGGCAGCCTCATCCAAGGTCCAGCTTCAACAAAAAAAAAAAAAAAAAAATTATACGATCGGCACTATCCCTCACTTGGATATTTAAGAAGCCTCGTCACCTACGTTCGGTGCCCTGGCCAGGTATCTGACAAAAACACGCGTTCGCGAAAACGCAGTAGGAAAAAACCTACGCCCGTAGTCTGGAAACCATGAATTCCTGAACGGTAAAACCTGTTAGCCAGGCCCCGACCTGCACCGAATCCAAAGAATGTGTAAGTGCAGTAAGCCGACCACGACTCGCGCACTTAACCACTAGACGGATTCCGTCTTAAGCCTGGCCCCGACCAGCAGACAAATCAGCCTGGGCGTCCATCGCGCGAACCGACCAGAGCTCTTTGATGAAATTTTGGCAAAAATTCAGTTCTCTAAAGAAAAACTTGTTATATTTTATAAAGTCAAAGATAAACCCGACCGTCAAGAGTCGGGGAGCAACGAATACAACATCCGCTCATCATATGAGCAACCGTTCAAAAAAAAAAAAAGAGAAGGGGATACAGCTAAAAAGTCTTACGGCTACATACAGCCCGACCAGGAAAAACAACATCCAGAGCAAAAATCAGAAATTGACGATGTCAACCTCATCAGTCCCGAGACCTTCCGCGGCCTCATCCGGGTTTCCAGCAGGATCAGTAGGCGCAGAAGGACGTTCAGCAGCCTTGGTCGAAGTTCCAGCAACCTCGGTTGGACCCTTCGACACCTTCGTACGATCATCGACCATCAAGGGACCTTCATCCTCGTCGGTCTCGGATACGTGAGAAGACCCAGAGCCATCTTCTCTCTCGCGACCATGTAGAGACACGGTCGGGTCAGAACTACCAACTTTAAGAACGACTCGAGAAGGTCGTGGGTCGGCCTCGTCATCACCGCGAGCTTTCTCCTCCCCAGCAGAGTCCCATTCCTCACCAAGGCCATATTGACCAATTCTGTTCGGGGTGTCAATGGGGAAGACGAGCTCTTCGCCTGAAATCCAGCTA